>PVJS01052320.1:0-13653 GCA_004027185.1 Glis glis
CAATCCCCAGAACCGCAAAAAAAAAAAAAAATAGAGGCAGGTGTGGGGTGACTGTTTTATAAGAGACATCAGCACAAGTGTCATGTATAAACCTTGATTAGATTTCTTTTGGAAAAAGACCCAGCCATCATCACATATATTACTTGATGTGGTTTTCTTTTCTTTTTCTCAGTGCTGGGGGTCAAACCCAGGGCCTCACGTACACTAAGCATGGCTCTCCCACTGAGCTACGCCCCGGCCCCTGGTGGTGTGTTTTCCTCTCTCCCTCCGGAACCATAAGCTCCACCAGGCATGGGTTCTGTTGATTTAACTTCCCACAGTCCAACCAACATCATATGAGTCTCACACCATCAGGTCTTGATGAAGCTGGGTGGAAACAGGAATGAAGGAAGGAATAACTTTTGCCGGCTTGGGGGATCCCTTCCCAAGGAGAGAATATCTAAGTTAATTGTGAAGGACAAATAGTAGGTTGCCCACAGCTGAAATCAAGCTCAGTGGCTGTAATGCCAGGGGTGGCACTCATTTGGGGGCTCTAGAAAGCAGAGGTCTGGCCAGGGGCGGAGGCTCAGGCAGGCAGACTTCTCCCCCCCCCCTTTTTTTTTGGTACTGGGGATTGAACCCAGGGGCATTCCACCTCAGAGTTACATCCCCAGCTCTATTTTTTTTTTTTAATTTGAAACAGGGTCTCTCTCACTAAATTGCAGAGGGTCTCACTAAGTTGCTGAGATTGGTTGCAAACCTGCCATCCTCCTGTCTCAGCCTCCCAAGTACAGGGATTACAAGCGTGTGCCACCATGCCCTGGATTCCTCCTCTTGCTCTTCCTCCTCCACCTCCACCTCCTCCTTCATCTTCATTTTTTTTTTTGTGTGTGGTACTGGATATTGAACTCAAAGGCATTCTACCTCCAAGCTACCTCCTTGTTATTCTTTTGTTTTGAAACAGGGTCTTGCTACTTGCTGAGGCTGCTCTCAAATCTGTGATCCTCCTGTTTCAGCCTCCACAGACTTTCTTCTTGGGAGCAGGAAGAGCTTCGGTCATCAGCACAGCTCAGTGGCAGAGTGGTCAGTCTCCGGAGGTGTCCGGGTGAGCCAGCCCAGGGGATTCACATGGACTGACCCCGTGTGCAGACAGGGGATGGACCTCCATACTACCATTTCACCACCCAGCTGAACCTGTACCCAGAAGTCTCCCCACCTGCTGGTCTCTTTGTCCTTTTTTGCCCAAGATCAACAATTCAAGGCAGGCAGTATTTTCTTCCCTCTAAACCTTGAGCACTTCTTGTTTGCACCACCAGGGGGCCTTTGGCTCGATGTGCCCTTTGGCGAGTCTTTTTTTATGTTTTTTGCGGTACTGGGGATTGAACCCAGGGGCATTCTACCTCTGAGCTACACCCCAGCCCTATTTTTTTATTCTTTATTTTGAAACAGGGTCTCACTAAGTTGTGGAGGACCTCACTAAGTAGCTGAGGCTGGCCGCGAACCTGCGATCCTTCTGACACAGCCTCCCAAGTACTGGGATTACAAGGGTGCATCACCACGCCCAGCTGCAGGCAAGTCTTTTACCTGGCGGGTTCTTTGACAGGCTGTGTGACCTTGGACAAGTGTCTGTCTCTGAGCCTCTGTTTCTGGATCTGCACAAGAACAAAGTGGGATAAGATGCCCTATGAGCCGCGCGTGGTGGCACACACTTGTAATCCCAGTACTTGGGAGGCTGAGACAGGAAGATTCTGGGCTGGAGGTGTGGCTCAAAGGTAGAATGCCTCCGGGTTCAATCCCCAGTACCACACACACACACACACACACAATCAAGCTGGGGGTATAACTTGGAGGTAGAATACCTCTGAGTTCAATCCTCAGTACCAAAAAATAAAATAAAAAATAAAAAAAATAAAGATGCCCCATGAGGCCTTCCGACCTCCAGATGTCTCTCTTGGAGTCTGGTCCTCTGCTCTTCCATAGCACTGGGGAATCCTAGGGGACAGAGATGGTATTAGCTGAGGCCCCGGTCAGAACCCCCAGAAAAGGACGTGGCTCATCACCCAACAGTGTGGAGGGGGCAGTGATGTGCGCTCCTCCTTCCTTGCCAGAGGCAGCCTGCTTCAAATTTGGGATCCACAAGTTACTAGCTGTGTTATTTAGGCAACTGACTTAAGCTTAGTTTCCACATCAATAAAACTAGAATAGTAATAACTAATTCCTAGGATAAGTAAAGAAAATGAGGGCTTTGAAAGTACCTGTATATATAAAAGCGGACTAAAGACTGTCAGGAGCCAAGGACTAAGTCTGATCAGGAATTGGGGGATCTCTCCAACCACCACCCCAAACTCTAGTCCCTTCATCATCGTAAGCTGATCGATGAAGGGAGAAATATGTCTATGTCTATATCTACATCTAAAACAGGCTGGGCATGTAGTGGGTCCTCAATAAATATTTGCTAAACCAGGTGTGGTGGTCCATGCTTGTAATCCCAGAACTTGGGAGGCTGAGACAGAAGAATCGCAGGTTCAAGGCCAGCCTCGGCAATTTAGTGAGGCCCTCCACAACTTAGCGAGACCCTGTTTCAAAATAAAAGATAAAATAGGTCTGGGGATGTAGCTCAGAGGAAGAATGCCCCTGGGTTCAATCCCCAGTACCACAATAAATATATAAATAAATAAATATTTATTCAATGAAAGATTCATTCTATAACCAGTATCTGACTTGAGCTTTGAAGCAAACTGGTAAGGAGAAAGATAAGGCTTACTATTGTCATGGGGAAACAGCTAATTCTGATGGGGTCCTTGGCTTCCATGATGAATAAGAATTTCAACACGTGCCATCAGAAAAAGGCAAAGGTTTTTAATTAACTTAAAAGGTGGGGATACAGGTTGGGGGTTAACTAAGAAAGGCGGGGATACAGGTTGGGGGTCATCTAAGAAAGGGAAAGCGAGTCTCCCTGCACGCGTCCATCCATCCAGGTGAGCAAGAGAGCGTCCGTGTGCTTTCATGATTCTTTATAGGAGGGGGTAGGTAGGGTCGCACAGGAGAGGGCAGGACTTCCTCTTAGTCCTGTTTCCCTGGCAACAGATAGGCAGTGGGGGTCTGGCCTTGTCTTCCTCACCCACCCTATTTACATTAAGCATCTCAGGTGTGGAGAGGAGCCATTGTGATTAAGGGTATGGATTCATTAAGGCTTCTGCCTGACTGAATGCACCCTATAGGGTGGAGTTAGATTATGAACTTTTAAAATTTTAAATCTTTATTTTCCCAATGTCTCCTTTCTGCCTAATATTTCTATCTTTTCTATTCTACCTCATCACTATCTCTGTTTTAAGGGTGAAGCCATTGCAGCTCAGAGGGGGTAACAGCAGAGCTGGGCTCAAAACTCAGCTCCATCCAGTTGCAGCCCCCAACATCATCAGCCCCCACCCCTGCAGACCCCTCGTGGACAGGGACTTGCTGGGCTCTGCCTACACTCCTCCCACAGAAGGGACTGGCTGGCCTGGGGTGGCGCCTTACTAAACACAAGGCAGGGCGGGTAAATGCCCCTCCTTTGCCCAGCTCAGTTCCTGAGGACACCGAGCCCCTGCTGGGTCTGGGTCACTGTGCTCCTTGGCCAGAGGCAGCTTGACCTTGGCCTGGCTGCTCTTATCAGCAGACCCACCGACACAGGACAGGTGTCTCCGAGCTGTGTGAGGGGACCTGGGCTGGTGCTGGGGCGGAGCCTGTGGAATTGCCCCTGGGGGCTGCGCAACTGCGGGGCTCATGGCAAGCATGTGCCCTCTACTTCGATGGGGCTCTAAGCCAGGGGCTGGGGGAGGCCTCTAGAAGGACGGACTCTGCTTGGCTGAGGGTGCTGAGAGGAAGTCTGTGGGCCTGCCTCCTCGCCTCCTCCCCATGACTGTTTACACTCCACGCAGAGGCCTGAAGGATGCCGACTGGGGACTTGGAGTCCACCCCTGCCCTGGGGCAGACAGAACAGTGCAGGAGGGCTGGAGGGTTTGCCTGGCTGGAGAGGTACCTTGGGAGTGAGGCTGGAGTATCAGAGGGGGGACAGAGTATAACAGATGCAGGCATATTTCAGGGGGGTTTTAAAGTTATAGTGTTCTGGTGGGGGCTGGAGTACTTCAGACTGGAATATTATACAGTAAGGGATAAGGAATTTCTCCGATAGCCAGGCATGGAGGATCACAGGTTCGAGGACAGCCTCAGAAATGTAGCAAGATTCTCAGCAACCTAGGGAGACCCTGTCTCAAAACAAAAAGGGGGGGCTGGGAGCTAGAATGCCCCTGGGTGCAATCCCCAGTACCACAAAAATAAATAAATAAATAAATAAGAATTCCACTGAGGGCTGGTTTATTCTGGAAGGTTCTAGAGGACTCTGGGTTCTAGAGTATGTTAGACGGAAGCTAGAATGTCATAGAGAAATGTGGAGTATTCCGAGGGAGCCTGGATTGCTTCAGAGGGAACAGGAATATTGGGAGGGGGCTGGAGTCCTTCACAGTGTGGGCTGGGATGTTGGGAGGTGAATGAATGGGGGCATGGTGGATAACCTCAGAGGCTGCCCCGGGGGTCCCCTTAGTCCTGAATCTGCAGTTCGAGGTTTCTGGAGGTCCCTGGGAGTCCAGTTCTGTTCTTTTTTTTTTTGGGGGGGGGTACCGGGGATTGAACGCAGGGGTGTTCTACCTCCGCGCTACACCCCCGGCCCTATTTTTTATACTTTATTTTGAAACCGGGTCTCACGAAGTTGCGGAGGGCCTCACTAAGTAGAGAGAGAGAGAGACAGACAGACAGACAGAGAGAGAGCAGAGGCTGACCGAGAACCCGGATCCTCCGGTCTCCGCCTCCCAAAGTACTGGGATTACAAGCGTGCGCCACCACGCCCGGCCCGTCCAGTTCTGTTCTTGTCCTTGTTCCCCAGGGCAGGTTGGGGCTGAATCTTTAGCAGCCCTTTAGCATGGGCTGAGGCAATGCCAGCGACTGTGGCCTTGGGGCCAATGTCCGCTCTGGGCCCCAAGCCAGTGGCGCCAAGGAATAGGCAGCCCGATGCACAGCTGCCTCCCTGAGCTCTGGGGCTTCCAGGTGAGGATCAGTGTGGCCATCCCTCTGCCTCTGGGCAGGATTCCCTTCCCTTCCCCCGCAGCCCTCTCCCAAGAGCGGGATCTGCAGTCTAGTGGGGCGCACTCAGGGTCTCCAGCAGCCTGAGCACAGCTCCTGCTCTGATGGGGCTTGCTTGTCTCCTGAGCATGGGAAGCCTGTCCGGCTTAAGGAGCCTGCTTGGCCTCTGTGGCCCCTGGACCTCCTGCAGCCTGTGAGATCCGAGGCCCTTGGGGGCCGAGCGCTTCAGACCTGAGGGGGTCAGTGGGTGGCAGGCAGAAGACATTAGTGCCAGCAATGTGTGACGCCAGGCCTCTTGGGGACAATTCTGTCCATTACCCCACTTGCAGCTTCAGCCACCTACCGGGCTGTCCACAGTTGGATGATGCCACCTCTCCCGCTGCCGTCCACACTGTGCCGTGGTCCCCCTTCCTGGGGTCACTGGACTGGGCCGAGGAGCTCCTCCTTCCTCACCCCGTGTCCACACACCCTGCGCAAGAAGGTGACACAACACTGCGGTTTCTCAGTGGCGTCAGGTCGGGGTGGGGCCTGCATCTCCCCTCTCTGATTGGGCCACGTGTCCATCAGATGAGGCCATCCCTCACCCCCTGCAGACCAAGGCCCCCTGCGGGTCAAGAGAGCCTGGGCGAAGCTGGAAGGGGGCTCTCTGCAGCCCCCTCGGCCGTATTGCAATGGGAGGAGGGAACACAGTCCCTCTGAGACAGCCAGGTCTTTGAGGCTTGGCATATGTCCAGGCCTGGAGTCTCTACCAGTGGAGCAAAAGACAGAAAAAAGCCAGGCATGGCGGTGCACACTTTAATCCCAGGACTTGGGAGGCTGAGACAGGAGGATCACAGGTTCGAGGCCAGCCTCAGCAACTTAGTGAGACCCTCAGTGACTTAGTGAGACCCTGTTTCAAAATGAAAAAATAACAAGGCCTGGGAGTATAGCTTCGAGCTAGAATGTCACTGGGTCCAGTACCCAGTACCTACCCCCCAAAAAAAAAGACTTTCTTGTAGGCTTGATCTCATTGTCTCTATTTTACGGGGCGGGGGGAACTGAGCTTGAGGGAGGCAGAGTGACTCATCTAAGAGGGCAGTGACTCAATGACTGAATCGGCCATGGCCCTGCAGCAGCAGCGGGGTCCTCTGGCTGGGGGTGGGGAGAGGTGACATCCTAGGATGTTGGGCCCCCACCCCAGGATGAGCTTTCCCTGAGGTCACCGCAGAACGGGAGGCAAGTGGACCCCTGGCCCCACCTGGACCCCAATACTCAATTGCTTGGATTTTATTTTATTTTATTTTTGGTACTGGGGATTGAACCCAGGGGCATTCTATCTCCAAGCTACACCCCCAGCCCTATTTTATTCCTTATTTTGGAACAGGGTCTCACTACATTGATGAGAGTCTCACTACTTGCTGAGGCTGTCCTCAAACCTATGATCCTCCTGTTTCAGCCTCCCATGTACTGGGATTACAAGTGTGTGCCATCATGCCCGGCTTGGATTTTATTTTACAAATGTCTGTTTCAACATCAGCTTTTCCCACTGGATCCTGGGGGGCCTGGCCCAGAGATGACCTCTCCTGGGGTTTGCTGATTGAATTGAAAACCAACATATTGATTGATTGATTGATTGATCGTGGTACTGGGGATTGAACTCAGTAGCATCCTACCTCTGGGCTACAACTCCCAGCCCTTGTGTTTTGTTTTGAAGCAGGGTCTCTCTAGGTTGCTGAGAGTCTCCCTGTGTTGCTGAGGTTGGCCTTGAACCTGCGATCCTCCTGTCTTAGCCTTCCAAGTACTGGGATTACAAGCATGTACCACCTCTCATGGCCTAACATATTTGTTTAATGTTTACCATGAGCCAAGAATATACTAAGGGCTCTGTGCACATTAGTGAGCATAGCTGTCAGAATGAACACACTGGGGGGCACAATTGTCCCCAGGTTCACACTGAGGAAGCCAGACCTGGAGGCCACAGGTGCTGGGCATGGCAGTAGGCACCTGTTTACTCTGCACTGACAATGAGATCCAGTGAGAGGGGGCGGGGTCAAGGTTACAGGGGTCCCCCCCACCTCCCCCAGGCTCATCAGCTCCCGCTGCCCTGTGCCCCGCGGCTCCCACCTGGCTCCCGCCCTCCCGATGGAGCACGGCCCTGGAGCTGGCAGCCCTGCAGCCCCGCAGAGATCCTCCAAGCTGACTAAAGGGAAATCTTTCCCACCAAGCAGCTGGCCACCGTGGCTCTGCCCCAAAGCCTGGACAGGAGACGCCATGATGAGGGCTCACCTCCACAGCCCCTGAGAACCAACCAAAGATTACAGGAAAAAACTGGCCCCGCCGCTCTGAGGCCCAAGGGAACTAAGAGGAATCTCATCTTTTATTGCAGCAAGCATAATTCCGGTTAGACTGCAGAAGGGACTGATTGACAGAGAAGGGGAACTAGCCAGAGGGGATATTCCTTACCAGAGTTAGGAAATGACACACTGGTCCCTGTAGACAGGGAAGGGAGGGAGGCAGAGTGGGGTGGAACCCGGTTCCCAGAGCTTCCGCACAGCGGAACCATTGTCTAACGGAGGAGCCCTGTCACACCCTCAGGTTAACAGCCAAATGTAAAGGTCACTCGGAAAGGAGAGATTAGAGCCCGGGGAGCTAGGGAGGTGCTCTGAGAGAGGGAGGCCCTGGTGGAGGAGCATGGTGAGGAGCCCCTGGGGTGTCCTAGGGAAGCTCCGTGTATCGCACCTCTGCTGTGAGCCCCGCACCGTGCTGAGCACTTCACGCACGGAGTCTCAGTTCATCCACTCATTCCACAAATATTTATCGACTTGCCAGGTTCTATGCTAGGGACCCACGACACAGCTGTGAACCGGACACACACAGTCCCTGCCCTCTTGGAATTTAGCGGTGGGAAGAGACAAACTACAGATACGCACTGTCAGGGGCGACACATGCATTAAAGAAAACTAAAGCAGGGAGGGACTAGGAAGTGTTGGCAATCTGGGCTTGTGACAGTTTTCTGTTGCTGTGACAAAAATACCTGAGAAAATCAACTTAAAGGAAGCCGGACGTGGTAGCACATGCCTGTAATCCCAGTACTTGGGAGACTGAGACAGGAGGATTGAAAAGTTTGCTGCCAGCCTCAGCTACTTAGCAACTTAGGGGGACCCTGCTTCAAAATAAAAAATAATAAAAAGGGCTGGAGGCGTACCTTAGAGGTAGAATGCCCCTGAGTTCAATCCATAAAACAAAACAAAAACATAGCAGGGCTTTTTTTTTTTTTTTTTTTTTTTTTGCCATACTGGGGATTGATTCCCAGCACCATGAAAAGAAAGAAAAGAAAAGAATTATTTTAGGTGAAAGAGGGCCTCTCTGTAGAGATGACACTTAGAGACCTGAATGAGGTGAGGGAGGAGGCAGTGCAAAGGCCCTGGGGCAGAGCGTGTGCCAGGGAGGCCAGCCTGGCTGGAAGAGTGAGAGGGGACACTGGGCTGAACACCAGGGACAGCGCATGTCCACATCCTGGCGGGCCTTGTCAGCCACAGTTAGGATACTTGATTTTCCTAGAAATGTGATGGGAAACCACTGGAGGGTTTCTGAGTAGGAGAGTAATATGATTTCTGTTTTAAAATAATTTTAATATAATTTTGAATTGATGATATATTTGTATGATTCAAAACACATACATACATACACACACACACACACACACACACACACACACACACACACACATATATATATATGAAGCCTGGGAAATGTGAGGGCTCCGCGAAGTCTTGCCCCCCATCTCCTTGTCTCTCATCTCCTTCCTCCCTCTTCCAATGACATTTATTAGTTTCTTAGTTGTCCCTCCAAAATTTCTCTATTCAAGCATATAATTAACATTTATATTGCACTTATGATGTTTCAGACCATGTTCTTTAAAATATTAACTCAATTAACTTTTTTTGGGGGGGTGCTGGGATTGAACCCTGGGGCATTCTACCTCTGAGTGACACTCCCAGCCCTTTTTTAATTTTTAAATTTTATTTATTTTATTTATTTATTCATTTATTGCAGTACTGGGGATGGAACCCAAGGGCATTCTACCTCCGAGCTACACTCCAGCCTTATTTTTTATTCTTTCTTTATTTATTTTGCAGTACCAGGGATTGAACCCAGGGGCGTTCTACCTCCGAGCTACACCCCTGGCCCTATTTTTTATACTTTATTTTGAAACCGGGTCTCATGAAGTTGCGGAGGACCTCACTAAGTAGCTGAGGCTGACTGCGAATCTGCAATCCTCCTGTCTCAGCCTCCCAAGTACTGGGATTACAAACATATGCCACTATGCCCGACTTTTCATTTTGAAACAGGGTCTTGATAAGTTGCTGAGGCTGGCTCAAATCTGCAATCCTCCTGTCTCAGTCTCCCAAGTACTGGAGACCGTGAACCACCATGCTCAGCTCGTTCACATGCTCTGCTAAAGCCGTTCGTATTTGCTTTCCTGGAAACTGTAGGTTAAGAACCTATGCTTAGGTTTCAGTTTTTGGTCCTTTATTTATTTTTGGCGGTACTGCGGGTTGAACCTAGAGTTTGCACATACTAGGGAAGCACTCTACCACTGAGCTTCATCCCCAACCCTTTTATTTTATTTTTAAATTTTGAGACAGGGTCTCGCTGAATTGCTAAAGCTGGAGTTGAACTTGGCATCCTCCTGCCCCAGCCTCCTGAGCAGCTGGGCCCGGAGGTTGTTTGGTCCTTTTAATCAATTTCCAAGAAATCTTTATAAATTAGAGAAATGACCCTTTGTCTGTGATCTGAGTTGCAACCATTTCCCCCGGTTTGTCATTCGTCTTATAACTTGATTTGTAGTGTTTTCCCAGGCAGAAGTTTTTGATTTTTACGTTGTTGACTTTATCAATCTTTTTTATGGCTTTTTGATTTTTGAGTCATGGTTAGATTTTTCCCACTATGAGATTATAAATCCTCCCGTGTTTTCCTCTGGTGCTTTCATGGTTTTGTTTCGCGTTTTCGAGCGCTTAAATCTTTGATCCCTTTGGAGCTCGTCCTGGTGCTCCATGTGAGCACAGATCTATTTTTTCCCCAGGTGCCACCGAGCTGTCCCAATGCCATGTAGTGAAGAGTCCATTTTCCACTTTGAGATGCCACCTTATCAACTACTAAATTCCCATGTGCAATCGGGTCTATTTCTGAACTTTCTATTCTAGTCCCTTGGTCTGTTGGTCTCTTCCCAAACCCAAACCAAGTTGTTTTTTGTTTTGTTTTATTTTTTGGTACTGGAGATTGAATCCAGGGTGCTCTACTTCTGAGCTACGCCCCCAGCCCTTTTCACTTTTTCATTTTGAGGCAGGATCTCGCTAAATTACTGAGGGTCTTGCTAAGTTGCTGAGGCTGCCCTCGAACCTGCAATCCTCTTAGCTCAATCTCCCAAGTACTGGGACTGTGTACACCACTGTGCCCAGCTACCAAGTTGTTTTAATTATTGAGGCTTTGTTTGTTTGTTTAAAGTGCTGGGAATTGAACCCAGGGCCTCGTGCACGCTAGACACTCTACCATTGATCTATAGCTCCAACCCAAGGTTTTAAATACCATTATATGCTGGGCATGGTGGTGCACACTTGTAATCCTAGTACTTGGGAGGCTGAGACAGGAGGATCACAGGTTTGAGGTCAGCTTCAGCATCTTAGTAAGGTAGCAACTTAGCGAGACCCTATTTCAAAATAAAAAATAAAATCGGGCTAGGGCTGTAGCTCAGAGGTAGAATGTCTCTGGGTTCAATCCCCAATACTACCACCAAAAATATATATATATTTAATATAGATAACATATATATTATAATAATAATTATTATTATTATCTTTTACGGTAAGGTTAGTGTTATGTGTTGTTTTTTTTTCCCTTAAGAATTTTCTGAGTATTCTCTCTCTCTCCCCTTCCTTCTCTGGGGTGGGTAACCTCAGGAGATTTCCTGGGACTTATATTCCTGTAGGGGAACAGAAAATAATTATGTATCATTTGGTTGTGCTAAGGAAAAAAAATCATAAAGCAGGTAAATGGACAGAGGCAACTGAGGAAAACTCCAAGGAACAGCCAGGGAAGCCCCAGGAGGACGGGAGACCCCTGAGCAAAGGAGGGCGGCCCCACGGTGGCTAGGGGAAGCCATCCTAGCAGGAACCAGGGCCAATGTGGAGGCCCAAGGCAGGAGCATGCCTGGCATATTCAAAAACAGCTGGCAGAGCCGGGTGCGGTGGCACCCACCTGCAATCCCAGTACTTGGGAGGCTGAGACAGGAGGATCGCAGGTTCAAGGCCAGGCTCAGCAAATAGTGAGACTTTCATCAACCTAGTGAGACCCTGATTCAAAATAAAACTAAAAAAACAGGATTGGGGTATAGCTTGGAGGTACACTGCCCCTGGGTTCAACTCCCAGTACCACAAAAATAAGTATAAATAAATAAAGTAAAAAGGGCTGGAGGTATAGCTCAGAGGTAAAATGCCTCTGGTTTCAATCCCCAGTACCAGAAACGAAACAAAACAAAAAACCGCTGGCAGCCGGCAGCCGGAATGCAGCACAGGCAGGGCCTCGCAGGTCACAGCAAGGACACTGGCTTTTCCTTTGACACCAGGAGCCAGGAGAGGAGGTTAGCAGAAGAGCAGCACATTCCACATGCTCTGATCCTCGTTTTCATCTGCAGCTCTGGCTGCAGTGTGGAGACTGCAGGGGCGAGGGCAGCGATGGGATGGGAGCCTGAATCCTACCTTGGTTTTCTCATCCATCTGCCCCCACTGAAGGGCAAGCTTTGCAGGGACAGGCACTGAGCTCACCCAGCTCTCCGGGCACCGCACTGGCACAGAGCGGGGCTAGATACAGCACTGTGGGGGAGACGGGAAGGGGTGGGAGCCAGAGAAGACAGGAGGAGGCAGGAGAGACCGTCCCTGGGGAGTGGCTCTGCAAAGGCCACAGAAAGCAGACGGGGCTTGGTGAGAGGGCCAGATCCCCAGTGGGAACCAACACCAGCCTAGTGCCTGCCCAGCCTAGGAGCCGTGATACTGCCCTCCCCCCATCGAGAACCCGGCTAGGGGGCTGGGGACCCGGCTCAGAGGTGGAACCCTCGCTTAGCATGTGGGAGGCCCTGGGTGCACTCCCCAGCACCACAAAAATAAAACAAAACAAAAAACACTCTTTTGCAGGGAGTGGTGGTGCACACCTGTACTCCCAGCTACTTGGAAAGCTGAGGCAGGAGGATCTCAGGTTCGAGGCCAGCCTGGACAATTTAATGAGATTCTGTCTCAAAATAAAAAGGGTTGGGGGTGTGGTTTAGAGGTAGAAGTTTCCAGGCCAGCTTTGGCAATTTAGCAAGACCCTTTTTCAAAGTAAAAAAATAAAACAGGGGTCAGGGTATGGCTTGGAGGTAGAAGGCCCCTGGGTTCAATCCCCAGTACCACAAAATAAATTAATAAATATATGTAAACAAATTAATTTTTTTTTTTGCGGTACTGGGATTGAACCCAGGAGCATTCTACCTCTGAGCTACACCCCCGGCCCTATTTTTTATCCTTTATTTTGAAACCGGGTCTCACAAAGTTGTGGAGGACCTCACTAAGTAGCTGAGGCTGGCCGCAAACCAGGATCCTCCGGTCTCCGCCTCCCAAGTACTGGGATTACAAGCGTGGGCCACCATGCCCGGCTCTGGCTTCCTTTTAAAAAATAAAAAAATAAAAAAATAAATATTTTGAAACCGGGTCTCACGAAGTTTGAGAGGGCCTCACTAAGGAGAGAGAGAGAGAGAGAGACAGGGAGAGAGAGAGTGAGAGAGGTGAGGCTGGCTGCGAACCTGGATCCTCCGGTCTCCACCTCCCAAAGTACTGGGATTACAAGCGTGCGCCACCATGCCCGGCTTAAAAATAATTTTTAAAAGGGCTAGAATATAGCTTAGTGATAGAGTGCCCCTGCGTCCAATCCTCAGAACGGCGGGGTGGGGAGGGAGACCAGGCTGTGTGCCTTCTCCGCTGGCCCTATGCCCAGGTGAGGAGGCCTGGGGGAAAGCAGGGCAGCTCCTGAGTCCTGGCACACCAAGGCCCATGGCAAGTGTGATAGTCAATCTAGTTTGTCAACTTGACCTGATCATGACACACCCAAGATTATGTGATTTTGGGTGTGTAACAGCAGATTAAACAGAAAGCCCTGCCCTGAATGTAGGCAGCAGGATTCTGATAGGTGCGGACTTAGATAAAAGAGGGAGAAGCCGCGTAGAGTGCATGCGACTCTTTCCGAGGAAAAACGCATCTGCTCTCGCCTGAGATCGTCGGCCGCCGGCTTCGCCTTTCTCTGAAGAGCTTCTTGATCTTCTCGGCCTCCAGTTCTTGGAACTGAAACTTCACCATCGTTTCTCCAAAGAGCTTCCTGATCTTCACGTCTTAGACTGGGACTGAATTAGTGGTTGCTCCGATCCTAAGACTCCAGCTCTTAGACCGTGCGACCAGCTACTGGTTCCTCTGACTCTCCACGTGCAGTCAGAACCTGGGACTACATTGCTTCAAACTGTAAGCCCATCTGATAAATCCCTTTTTTCAAATA
>PVJS01052321.1:0-13653 GCA_004027185.1 Glis glis
TTTTTTTTTTTTTTTTTTTTTTTGTGTGTGTGTGTGGTATTGGAGATTGAACCCAGGGGCATTCTACCTCCGAGCTACATCCCGAGCCCTATTTTATTTTTATTTTGAAGCAGGGTCTCACTAAATTGATGAGTCTCACTACTTGCTGAGGCTGGCCTCGAACCTGTGATCCTCCTGTCTCAGCTTCCCAAGTACTGGGATTATGAGCGTGTGCCATCATGCCTGGCTATTAAGGCCTTCTTTTTGGCTGAGGACAGGGAGAAGCAGAGAAATTAGTTGTATCAGTAGTATAGTGTTCTTGGAATTTAGAGGAAGGACGTCACTATGGCCAAGGAAGGCATTCTTTCTGAAGACTGTGGGCCTTGAGCTGTGTTTTTTAGTATAGGTTGATTTGGATCAAAAGGGGGAATTAGAAGAGGAGACATACTGGTATGTGCATTCAATTGAATACTATGCAAGTATTAAAAGAATGAGTAAGCCACATGGAATACTCCACACTATTCAAATCTTGTCAAGAACCCCAGGTAAAAGCAGGTGCAGTGGCATACACCTGTAATCCCAGTACCTGGGAGGCTAAAACAGGAGGATTGCAGGTTTGAGGCCAGCCTCAGCAACTTAGTGAGACCCTGTTTTGAAATATAAATAAATAGGGCTAGGGTGTAGCTCGGAGGTTGAACACCCCTGAGTTCAATCCCCAGTACCAAAATGAATGTATGAATGAATGAGTAATGAGATAACAGAGGTAAGGTAATTTATTATTACTCTGTAATAGTAAATCTGAATTGAAAATTTCAAGTTGGGCATGGTGGCCCATACCTGTAATCCCAGTATTTGGAAGGCTGAGACAGGAGGATCACAGGTTCGAAATCAGCCTCAGCAACTTAGTGATGTTCTCAGTAACTTGGTGAGACCCTATTTCCAAATAAAAAATAAAATGGGCTAGGGTATAGCTCAGAAGTAGAATGCCCCTGGATTCAATCCCAAGTACCACACACACACACACACACAAAAGAAAATTTCAATATGACATCATGATTTTAAAAATTCCTGGCTAGACCACTAAAAGATGAACATTGAGTATACCTCAATATGTCTAGACAGTGGCTCCTAAATTACCATTCTCCACTAAAGAAACTCAAACTCCTTGAAGAAATGAAGTTATGTTTGAAGAAATGGCTGATTGTTCCAAGTGTGTGCCAGAGAAAGTACAACGCCCTCAAATGGTACAAGGTCCTGTCAGAACAACACAGGAGCTAGTGTGGAGGGCTTTCCACTAGCCAAACTTGTGACACTTACTACATCAAAAAGAATAAGAATGGTAATGGGTTTTGACAGAGTGGATTATAAAAGAACAACCATACCCTTTCTCCAGCAATGACAAACGTAGTAACTTATGTGTAATGTTTCTGCCCAGGAAAGCCTAGTAGAGATTTAGTACCCATGGTTGTTTGGAGGGCTGGTTAACTTTGGTTCTGCCTAGCATGTACCAAAATTCCAGGCTCCTAGAAAAAAAGCTGATTTTTACCATACACCACATTGTTCGTAGGCAAAAAGTGGGCACAGTGAACCACTTTATTAGTTAGGGAATGAAGGAAAGCCACATTTCCAGACATCAGCCAAAGGCTGATCTTGACAGCAGGCCTTTTTAAAGATTGCAGCTTCAGGCCTGCTGTATTAATTCTTCTGCTCACTTCTAATCACACAAAGGCAAACATAACTGCTAATGATTTGAATGAGAAATGAAACCCTCAGTCTAAAGGGTTAGTTAGCAGATAGTTCATTGAATTCTGTGTTTATGTCAGAGAGTATGAAAATGGGTGAAATGATCTAATTTCAGTTCCCTAAACAGTTATTGAGGCAGGAGGGATGTAGAAATGAGTAAGACGGTCCTGGCTGTCAAGGAATTCAAGTCTACAGGACTAGATAAACCAATAAACAATAATTACAGAATAGTGTAAATACAAAATAGTAAGGAAGTAAAGGCACAGAGAAGTAAGGAAGTTCTTATTATTTTGTGTATGTGGGTGTATGGTACTGCGGATTGAACCCAGGGGTGTTCTACCTCTGAGCCACACCCCCAGCCCTCACTAATCAGGGTCTCACTAAGTTGCTGAGACTAGCCTCAAACCTGTGATCCTCCCATCTCAGCCTCCCAAGTACTGAGATTATAGGCGTGTGCCACCATGCCTGGCTGGAAACAATTATTTTTGATGTTAGAGGGGAGGAGGAGGGAAGGGGAATTAACATTTGACCTGGACTTTGAAAGATAATGTCCAATAGACATGGATGCTTAGAAGGATACCCTACTGAGAGGAAGAAAAGCAACAGGGATATGAGTGCTTACTATTTTCTATCAGCTCTCTCTCTCTCTCTCCCTGTCTCTCTCCTTAGCGAGGCCCTCCGCAACTTCGTGAGACCCGGTTTCAAAATAAAGTATAAAAAATAGGGCTGGGGGCGTAGCGCGGAGGTAGAATGCCCCTGGTTTCAATCCCTGGTACCGCAAAAAAAAAAAAAAATTGAATTTTCACAACAGTCTGGTAAAATAAGTAGTTTTATTGTTATTTTAAAAACAATGATAGTTAGCTGGGTGTGGTGGCACATGCCTGTAGTCCCAGTATTTAGGAGACTGAGATAGGAGGATTGCATACTCATGGCTGGCCTCAGCAACTTAGTGAGGCCCTCCACAACTTAGTGAGACTTTGTTTCAAAATTAAAAAAAAAAATAGCGAGGTGCGGTGGCACACACTTGTAACCCCAGTACTTAGGAGGCTGAAATAGGGGATCGCAGGTTCGCAACCAGCCTCAGCAACCTCGTAGCCAGCTTCAGCAACCTTGTGAGGCTCTCTGCAACTTGATGAGATCCTGTTTCAAAATAAAATAAAATAGGGCTGGGGTTGTAGCTTGGAGGTAGAATGCCCCTGAGTTCAATCCTCAGTACCACACACACAAAAATATAAATAAATAAAAATAAATAAATAAAATAAAATAGGGCTGGGGTGTATCTCAGAGGCAGAATACCCCTGGGTTCAATCCCTAGTACCACAAGAAAATAATAAAATGATAATTGCTGGGCCTAGTGGCACAGGCCTGTAATCCCAGCTATTTGGGGGGATCCCAAGTTTGAGGTCATACTGGGTAATTTAGCCAGATCCTGTCTCAGAAATAAAATAAAATAAAAGGGCCGGGGATTTAGCTCAGTGGTAGAGTGCCTGCCTAGCATGCATAAAATCTTAAGTTAAACCCTCAGTACAGGAAAAAAAATGGCTGTGGATTTGAAATTGAATGATAGAAGTAAATAAAAAATGATGTCACTGTGATCTGAACCCAGGTCTAGCTCACTTCAAAGCCATCTTTCACCCTTTTCCCTGTGTACTTTTTCATAAGCAAAGGCATAATTCCGTTTCTAGTAAAAGATGGACTAGGTTGTGCAAATCAGCCTTTCTGTTAAAAACAACGAAAAGTGTTGGATTAAAACATTGAAAAGTCAACAAGGTAGAAATGAAATTGGGAACTCAGAGAGAGAAGCTGAACGTTGCAGTCGATTTTACTTAGACTATTTGTTCAACTAAGTGAACTTGAACTTTGGTTTTGGCAGCACAACAAGGTGCAGGGGTTTAGAAGTAAGATTAAAGCCCAAGACCTACCAAAAGGTGTGACATGTAATAGGAAATCTTCTTTTCCATAAAGTGTACTTCAAAAGATGATACATTTAGAATTAACTAGAACTAGACCCATCCTATCTTCCTACCTTCCTTTGCTTTAGCATTAAGCAGAGTAAACAGGTCATTGAGAAGTTAAAACAGTCAGTTGGCTCATAAAAGGTTATACAACCCAAAGTCACACAATTTAGATTTAGAAGCCCTTAAGCCATGAATTTATTTTAAAGTGGTCTCAACTGGTAGGTCTCCTCGGTCCCTGGTAGAAGCAAATGGAGATCCACTCTGATTGTAGCTATGCTGATATCAGACAAAATAGACTCTTAGGCAAAATGTATTTTAGAGATAAAAGGATAATTTATAATGATAAAGGTTTCAGTTTACCAGGAAGATATGCCAGAATTAAAAAGTATTTATCTAGTAACACTGCCTTGCTAATATGTGAATTAAGAAAAGTACAAGGAAAAATAGACAAATGTACAAATAGTATGATTTCTCAGTAACAGAATAAGGTCAAAATTCAGTAAGACTATAGATGATGTGAAAAATAATTAACAAGCCCAATGGACATATATAGAACACTGTACCTAACAACTCCAGAATTACATTCCTTTTAAGTTTACTCCAGTCATGTACTACAGTTGACTATATGTTGCTTCCTAAAGCAAGCCTCCATAAATTTGGAAGGATTGAAATCACAGAGAATGTTCTCCAATCACAGTACAATTGAGGTAGAAATCACTAACATAAAGATAACTAGAGGCCAGGCATGGTGGCACATGCCTGTAATCCCAGTACTTGGGAGGCTGAGACAGGAGGATTGCAGGTTCGAAGTCAGCCTCAGCAACGTGGCAAGGCCCTTAGCAACTTAGTAAGACCCTGTTTCAAAAATAAAGAATAAGTCGGGTGTGGTGGTGCACGCCTGTAATTCTAGTACTTGGGAGGCTGAAATAGGAGGATCTCAGCCTCAGTAATTTAGTGAGACCCTGTTTCCAAATGAAAACAAAACAAAATAGGGCTGGTGGCATGGTTCTGGAGGTAGAGTGCCTCTGGGTTCAGTCCCTGGTCTTTCTCTCTCTCTCTCTCTCTCACACACACACACACACATGAATGAAATACAGCTGTGGCTCAGAGGGAGAACACCCCCAGGTTCAATCCCCAGTACCACAAAAAACAAAACAAAACAAAATCCCAAAACTAGAAAATCTCATGTGTTTGGAAATAATCTAATGTCTCCAATTAGACCCCCCACCTCTTGTGTGTGTGTGTGTGTGTGTGTGTGTGTGTGTGTGTGTGGTGCTAGGGATAGAACCCAGGGGCATTCTAAACTCCCAACCTATACCCTTAGCGCTATTTTATTTTTTATTTGGAAACAGGATCTCACAAAGTTGCTGAGAGCCTCACTAAGTTGAAGAGGCTGGCTGTGAACCTGTGATCCTCCTGTCTTAGCCTCTCAAGTAGTGGGATTACAGGTGTACGCCACCATTGCTGGCTAGACCCCCACTTCTTAAAGGTTCTACCACCTCCCAGTAGTGCTATGGGCTGGGGACCAGGGCTTTAACATATGGGCTTTGGGGGAACAAGAGCCAAACTATAGCACTTGTATAGTATCTGTCGATTGTAGAGATCAGCCCTGATGAAACTGTGAATGGGGACTATGTGAAGATGTGAACACAGCCGGGCGTGGTGGCGCACGCCTGTAATCCCAGTACTTGGGAGGCTGAGACCGGAGGATCTGGGTTCGCGGCCAGCCTCAGCTACTTAGTGAGGCCTTCCGCAACTTTGTGAGACCCAGTTTCAAAATAAAGTATAAGAAATAGGGCCGGGGGTATAGCTTGGAGGTAAAACTCCCCTGGGTTCAATCCCCAGTACTGCAAAAAAGAAAAAAAAAGATGTGAACACAGGTAGAGAGGATCATGGGGGCCATCTTGAAGGCTGGCTACCACATTAGACTTACATTTCCAGAGGGAGAAGGAACACTTTCCAATTTATTTTAGGAGGCAAATAAAAGAAAGGAAAATTATAAGCCTCACTCATAAATACAGATACTAAAAAAGTTTATTAAAAAAATGTCTCAGAGCCTGGCGTAGTGGCGCACGCATTTATAAGAGCCAGGGATTTCAGATGCTAACCCAGCAATAATGGGACAGCTCCTGACCAGTAGCTTCTCCAAAGGTGGTGGGACATCTTTCAGTAGAAAAATCTTGTACCAGAAACATGTTCAAAACTGGGAAGAAAGAGATCTGAGACTTTTTTTTTTTTTTGGTACTGGGAATTGAACCCAGAGGCATTCTACCTCGAAGTACACCCCCAGCCCAATTTTATTTCTTTATTTGGAAACAGGGTCTCACTAGGGTTCTGAGAGCCTCACTAAGTTGCTGAGGCTGTCCTTGAACCTGCGATCCTCCTGTCTCAGCCTCCCAAGTACTGGGATTACAAGTGTCTGCCACCACACCCAGCTTGTGCTTGGTCTCTTAACTCTGATAACACTGCCTTTTACTACTCTTTTGGTCTTGAGCACAGGTTCCATGATAATTGTTTGCTATCTTCTCACAGGAAATGACTCATCTGTTCCGTTGGATTCTCTGTTTTACCGCTCAGGGCCTGAGTCTTAGAGATCTGTGTATTCCCCTATGCCTCACACAGCACCTTGCGTTATTTTGCCATTATCATAATGGACTGAGTCACTACGTGGTTGTTCTGTACAGTCTGAGCAGCTTGGAGTCCTTGGAGGCGCCTGTAATCACAGATATGTACAGATGGATAGAGAGAAACCTTACATAGAGATGTGAATAAACCACTAAATACATTCTCTTGGGAAGGCATAGGGTGGCAGGTCAAGTTCCCCAGGGGAGAGATGGGGGGAGAAACTCTTGTTTTAGTTTTTTTTCTTTTTCTTTTTTGTGGTACTGGGGATTGAACCCAGGGGCATTCTACCTCCAAGCTACACCCCCAGCCCTATGTTTTTTTGTTCTTTATTTTGAAACAGGGTCTCACTAGGTCGTGGAGGGCCTCACTAAGTAGCTTAGGCTGGCCACTAACCTGCAATCCTCCTGTCTCAGCCTCCCAAGTACTGGGATTAAAAGTGTGCGCCAACACGCCCAGCCTAGTTTCTTGTTTCTCCTCATTAAATGCCATCTCTGTCTGTTCTCACAGAACCCTGCCATCGGCATCACTGACAATGTGCTGCACTTCAAAGGTCAGTATCCGGGTAAATGCTCCCAGCCCTCTGCACAGTTGAGGAAGCATGGGAGAGGTTTTTATATTCTTTTTCTTGCCTATTATTTGTACTGTGTATCATCCAAGCTGCATTAGAAGACTAAGTAAATAGTAGATTGGAAGGTTAAGTAAATGGTTTGAAACTGACCATCAGAGGACATTTTGTCCAAGATGTGGCGTCTCTAGCTATCAAGTACCTCTGCTCGCAAGCTCCCACGCCTTTGGACAAGACCCATTAATATTTACAGACTTATGGGAAGGAAGTGTACCAGCCTGACTTTTGGGTGGCCTTGCTCTGCTCAGGTTCAAAGTAACCCATATTTCTTTCTTTATAGCTCAGGGACACGGTGCCAAAGGAGACAACGTTTATGAATTTCACTTGGAGTTCTTAGACCTTGTGAAGCCAGAGGTATCTTCTTTCCTTTCTCACCCCCTTTTCCCTTTTAGGAAACAAATACTAGTAGTTTAGTGAAATGGGAATAGGGGTTTTGGAAGAGAAGATAAAAACCAAAAGGGAATTATGTAGTTCCTTTTATATGGAACAGAGTCCCTGTTTTGTTTTGTTTTATTTTATTTTATTGGTACTGGGGATGGAACCCGGGGGCATTCTACCTCTGAGCTACACCCCCCCCAGCCCGATTTTATTTCTTATTTGGAAACAGGGTCTCACTAGGTTGCTGAGAGCCTCACTAAGTTACCGAGGCTGGCTTTGAACCTGTCATCCTTCTGTCTCAGCCTCCCAAGTAATGAGATTACAGGCGTGCACCACCACACTTGGCTGACCTCGCTGTTCTTACAGTTCTTCTCTATGACATTTACTGTGCAAAAGTTGTGATAAGAGTTTGCTAAGCTAGGGACAGTCATTTTCGTGGGAGGAAAATTTGGAAGCTGAGGGCATCCTTGAGGGCAACTGGACATAGTGCCTTTACCATGTGGCTCTGGCAGGAGAGTCATGCTGGCTTCCTGCAGGCTAACCAGAAACCACCTGCCTTTCTCATCATGATTTCCTCCTGTTTCATTCTTCAGGAGAATCAGAAAAAGACCCTGCTGTTCTTTTATTTTTCTTGTGTGTGTGTGTGTGTGTGTGTGTGTGTGTGTGTGTGTGTGTGTGTTACTGGGGATTGAACCCCGGGGGCATTCTATCTCCAAGCTGCACTCCCAGCCCTATTTTATTTTTATTTTGAAACAGGGTCTCACTAGGTTCATGAGAGTCTCACTACTTGCTGAGGCTGTCCTCGAACCTGCAATCCTGCCTCAGCCTCCCATCTACTGGGATTACAGGTGTGCACCACCACGCCCGGCTGACCCTGCTGTTCTTACAGTTCTTCTTGATGACATTCCTTGGTCCAGATGTTCTCTGCATCAGGACTCGCAGAGGAATAAGATGCCGTGCGTTTCTCTGTGGAGACACACTGGCATGGTGCAGTTTCAGGAGCAGAGGAGGCATTCTTACCTTCTCACCCTTTTTTCCAGCTGGTTTACAAACTGACTCAGAGGCAGGTAAACATTACGGTACAGAAGAAGGTGAGTCAGTGGTGGGAGAGACTCACCAAGCAGGAGAAGCGCCCGCTGTTTTTGGCTCCTGACTTTGATCGCTGGCTGGATGAATCTGATGCAGAAATGGAGCTCAGAGCCAAGGTTAGTATGGACCCTTGTTTCTAGTAGACAAGGAAGGCAGAAATCAGAGGAACCAAGTTATTTGGTCCACTTAATATTCCTCTAAGAGTCTGGTAGAATTTGGACAGTTATACATTCATTTAAAGTCCTGATAACATAATTTTTAAAATTCTTTAAACCTCTATTTTTATAAATACTCTTATTGGTGCATTGTAGTCTGATAACATGATTTTAGAGACATACTGATCATGTATTTTGTAGATTGTGCCTTAATTGGGATTTGTCTGATATTTTTCTTGGGACTAGACTAAGGTGGTGGGTTTGTGGGGGAGGAAGACCACAGAGGTCAAATGCCATTCTTATCATGTCACATCAAGGGTACATTAATCACCAAGGCATATCACTGTTGATGTTAATCCTTGACAGCTAGCTGCAAGGTAATGTTTGTCAGGTTTTTGTCCCCGTTCTCCTCCCCTTTCCTTACTGTACTCTTTGAAGGAAGTCACTATGCATAGCCCACACTGAAGGCTTAGGGAATTATACTTCTTTTAGAGTAGAGTATTTGAGAGACTTGTCTTCCCATTTATTTATTTTATTTATTTATTTAATTTTTTGTGGTACTGGGGATTGAACCCAGGGGCATTCTACCTCCAAGCTACACCCCTAGCCCTTTTTATTTTTTTTTGTTTTGAAACAGGGTCGCTCTAGGTTACCGAGAGTCTTGTTACATTGCTGAGGCTGTCCTCGAACCTGCGATTCTCCTGTCTCAGCCTCCCAAGTACTGGGATTACAAGTGTGCACCACCACGCCCAGCCCATTTATTTATTTATTTATTTATTTATTTATTTATTTATTTATTTAATCTTTTATTTATATTGGTGTGAACTAATGGGTATCTATTTTATGCCTTGGGTTATACTCTAATACTTCATTATTTATTTTGTTGCTTAAATTATTCCGCCGTTGGCCATTGGGAGCTCTTTCACTGGGTTCTTGTGCCTTTTTGAAAACTCTCCATCATTGCAGAACTTCTTTTTTTAAGCACTTTCTTACTTTACGACACTATATAAGCTGGTCCAGGCATATCGCATATCTTCCTTGTTCCAGTCCCAGAATAGCCATTTCTCCAAGGAGCGCTTTCCTTTTTATTGAAGGGTGGTATTAGAAATCAAAATCTGGGTGCTAGGTATCTTGTGGCTAATGTGGTATCATTGCTTTTAGGCTCTCTCAGCTGACAGAGCAAGAAAATATATGAGTGCATACTAACCCATATTATAAAGATTTAAATACTTCTATATGTGTCCACCTGTATCTATATTAAGATAAATATTAGATACTAATATTGGAAACATCTTAGCTTTTGGAAAAATTGTGTTAAAAGTGTAGATGTCTTAAAAATAAAATAGCAATCTACTTCCTGTCTTAAACTTTTTTTTTTTGTGGTACCGGGGATTGAACCCAGGGGCATTTTACCTCCAAGCTACACCCCCAGCCCTATTTTTTATACTTTTATTTTGAAACCGGGTCTCGCGAAGTTGCGGAGGCCTCACTAAGTAGTTGAGGCTGGCCGCGAACCTGGATCCTCCGGTCTCCGCCTCCCCAAGTACTGGGATTACAAGCATGCGCCACCTGTCTTAAACTTTTGTTTCTGTGACTATGACAAGTCTTTTGGCCGTTTTTTCCAGGGTTAAGATTGCAAGATTACCCCCTTGGCAGTTTGAAGGCAACTGATTGGTTTAATTCTGTGGACACTGGATGGGCATCCTATGATGCTATTGCTGCCCATCAAGGAGGAGTCAGGCTGTTTAGAACCATGAGCGAGGGCATTTTCCTGGTGGAGTACTGCATTAGCACTGAGGGATTAAGATCACGTATCTAGCACATGTGCTTTTGCAAGCATCTGGGAATTCTAACTTGTGTTCTTGGAAAATTTCTGTCTAAATTCTAGGAAGAAGAACGCCTACATAAACTCGGACTAGAGAGCGAGGGCTCCCCTGAAAGTAAGTTGCCACTGATGCTGAGGGTTACCATTAACTTGTGATAGAGGGGAGTATGGATGAATGGGATGTGGCAGGAGAGTGAATTATTTCACCCTAGTGAACCGTTGGGTAAGTTCATACAACATCCTTTATGTCCAATGTTTAAGCTATGCACAGTCACATTAAAAGCCTTATCTTTATTTTTTTTTGATGTTCAGTAGGCTAGGTATATTAAACGCATTCTCAGCTTACAATATTTTCATCTTACCAAGGGCTTGTGGTAATACATCCATTGGAAGTCAAAGAACATTTACAGTTAGAGAACAGTGTCCAATATATTGTGGGAAAAACTTGAATGTTTACAATAAGTAGAAAAGGCAAAAAGAGATCCAGAAGACTGCCATTGGCCTCACACTCCCTGCAGAGCCAAGTCTTATGAGATGTGTCACACAGTTGACAGCAGATAATGCCAAGTGCCCCCTTCTCACTAATGTGACCTCTTTTTTATGTAAAATGTCCTTTGTTTTACACTCAGAGACATATGCAAGTTGTTTTTGTTTTGCCTTAATCTATCCTAGTCGCTGAGGAACATAATTTGCTGTCAGGTGTGTGATACATCTCATAAGACTTGGCCTTGCTGGGAGTGTGAATTGAGTCCCCCCTCACTGCATGCAGTAGAAACATTTCACTACACTGAATGGCAACCAAGCCTTGAAAAACAACCACTCGTGTTAGAAATTCTGCGGAGAATGTTCTTACTGATTAACTACAGTTAATTATGGTGTATGGGCAGATTTATTATTATAATTGATTCATCTCAATTGACAAAAGCTATGGTCCTTGTGGTCTCTGGCATGAGAAAACAGACACCAACAAAAAGCATCTTTTGGTATGATGAGTGGAGGATAAATTGCAAACGAAATTTTTAGCAAAGTCAGGCATGGTGACACACACTTGCGAACCCATCACTTCAGAGGTTGAGACAGGAAGATTGCAGGTTTGCAGCCAGCCTCAGTACTTAGTGAGGCTCTGGGCAACTTAGTGAGATTCTGAAAAGCCTTATCTCTAGTGTTTCCTTTCTGCCTGGGGCCTGATGTCATCTGACGGTACCAAGGCTAGTATAGCAGAGTGGAAGAACCTCAGACTCCTGCACTGGCCGAGTGGCAGATGCAACCAAACCCCACATGGGGTGTGGAATGTGCATGAGTCCAAGGCTCCACTCCTTTAGCTTGGTATTTTTTCCACCTGAGATCTGAAGGGCTATGCCATAGATAAGTGTAGTTGTCAGCCTTAAAGATGAAGAATATTGTGGGCACCATAGCGCGTGCCTGTAATCCTAGTACTTGGGAGGTGGAAACAGGAGAATCGCAGGTTCAAGGGCAGCCTTAGCAACTTAGTGAGATCCTGTTTCAAAATAAAAATAAAAAGGGCTAAGAATGTAGCTCAGAGGTAGAACTATGCCCCTGGGTTAAAAAAAAAAAAAAGCTCTGTAAGTAAGTGTTATTATCTACTAGGTGAAATACTTAGATCGAATTCAGCAGCTATGTATTAAATCCATGCTATAAGGAAAGCATTGTACAGAGCCCTTGATGTGGAGCCAGATGAATCCATCATAGCACCTGTACTCAGAAGTGCTTACATTCTAGTGGCAGGATCATGCAGGTCTATGAAAAACTAACGAAACTAATGAAAAGCGGCATAAAAGCTGGGCGTGGTAGCGCACGCTTGTAATCCCAGTACTTGGGAGGCTGAGACCGGAGGATCCGGGTTCGCAGCTGGCCTCAGCTACTTAGTGAGGCCCTCCGCAACTTAGTGAGACCCTGTTTCAAAATAAAGAATTAAAAAATAGGGCTGGGGGTGTAGCTCGGAAGTAGAATGCCCCTGGGTTCAATCCCCAGTACCGCCAAAAAAAAAAAAAGAAAGAAAAGCGGCATGAAATAAGGGCTTTGCATTGGTTTTTGTTATTGTTACTAGGGATTGAGCCCATGGACTTAAGCTACACCCCCAGCCCTATACAGATATATATATATAGTATATATATAGTATATATATATATATAGTAACACACACACATATGTGTGTGTGTGTGTGTGTGTGTGTGTATGTGTGTGTGTGTGTGTGACTAGATACTGAACTTAGGGGCATTCTACCTCCAAGCCACACTTCCAGCCCTTTTTTATTTTATTTTAATTTAATTGTATTTTTTTGGTACTGGGAATTGAACCCAGGGGCATTCTACCTCCGAGCTACACCCCCAGCCCTATTTTTTATTCCTTATTTTGAAACAGGGTCTCAATAAGTTGTGGAGGGCCTCACTAAGTAGCTGAGGCTGGCCGTGAACCCGGATCCTCCAGCCTCAGCCTCCCCAGTACTGGGATTACAAGCGTGCGCCACCACGCCCGGCTCTGCCAAGACCTTTTAACAGCTTACCACTTTGCTCTGCTTTTCAGCTCTTACAAGCTTGAAGAAAGGATACCTGTTCATGTATAATCTTGTGCAGTTCTTGGGATTCTCCTGGGTCTTTGTCAACTTGACAGTGCGGTTCTTTATCTTGGGAAAAGGCAAGTATAAAATTTCAGGGCTACTTTTCCTTTCTTCATTAGTTTGGCCTATCACTCAGGAAAGGTAGAAGTCTCTGCCTTTGAAATTAATAATAACCCCACATTTCTATATCACTTCCTAGTTTTCATTGTGCTCTTCATAGCTCTTCTTTTCTGGGTACTGGGGATTGAATCCAGGGATATTCTACCTCTGAGCTACACCCCCAGCCCTTTTAATTTTGAAACAGGGTCTCACTGAGTTACAGAGGGTCTCACTAAGTTGCTGAAGCTGGCCATAAACCTGCGATCCTCCTGTCTAAAGCTCCCAAGTACTGGGATTACAAGCATGTGCCACTTAAATTTTAAGATTCTTAAAATTTAATTTTCTTCAGTACTTTTACCCCTTTGCATTTATTCATGATTGAACAGTTTTCAAGATTTTAAAAGGCTTAGATTGCATTCAATATATGTGCTACAGTTTTCATTTTCAGTTATATGAGATAATCTGAAAAGAATGATCACTTTGCTTGGTACATGGATTATTCAGGATAATAATAGTAACTGAGCGAAGTCTAGGTACGCTTTTTATTCTTGCTTTTTTTTTTTTTTTAGGTTTTCATTATAGACTTTATTTATTTATTT
>PVJS01052322.1:0-5000 GCA_004027185.1 Glis glis
GATCCTCCTGTCTCAGCCTCCCAAGTACTGGGATTACAAGTGTGCACCACCATGCCCAGCTCCCACCCATTTTTTTATTTTTTATTTTGAAACGGGGTCTCAAAACAGGTCCGTAAACAGGGCTGGGTAGCCAGACATGGTGGCACACACCTGTAATACCAGTACTTGGGAGGCAGAAACAGGAGGATCACAGGTTCGAGGCCAGCCTTGGCAATTTAGTGAGACCCGCAGCAACTTAGCAAGACCCTGTTTTAAAATAAAAAATAAAAAGGGCTGGGGGTTTAGCTCAGAGGTAGAACCCCCCTGGGTTCAATCTCCAGTACAAAAAAAATAAGTAAATAAAATGGCTGGGCATGGTGGCACACAACTATAATCCCAGTACTTGAGAGGTTGAAACAGGAGAATTGCAGTTTAAAGATCAGCCTCAGCAACTTATAGAGACTCTCAGCAGCCTAGTGAGACTCTGTTTCAAAACAAAACAAAAAAATAAAATAAAATAAAAATATAAAAGGGCTGGGGGGGTATGGCTCAGAGGTAGAATGCCCCTGGGTTCAATCCCCAGTACCACAAAAAAACCCAAAAAACAAAAATGTTCACATATTCAAAAACTATGGGTACACACAAACTATTCATCAAACTATGGATTTTTAAGTATTTCAAAATACTCCAGGCCAAAAAAGAAACTATGCTCTAGTTAGTAAATTTAATTCTTCCAGAAGGAAACTTAGATGAGCTGAGAGTTTGATTTACATTAAGGATAGTTTCCTCTTTTTACTTCCTCTCTCAAGTTTCCTTCTACCTTCTTCCATGTGAACAACTTTAACCATTCTTATGTAGAGGCTCCCAAACTAAGCAAATTTAATAAGTATACCCCAGAATATCTATTTTAAACATTTTGGTTTCAAAGTACACTGAAAGCCAGGTGTGGTGGCGCACGCTTGTAATGGGAGGTGGAGACCGGAGGATCCAGGTTCACAGTCAGCCTCAGTGACTTAGTGAGGCCCTCTGCAACTTTGTGAGACTCGGTTTCAAAATAAAGTATAAAAAATAGGGTCGGGGATGTAGCTCAGAGGTAGAATGCCCCTAGGTTCAATCCCCGATACCACACACAAAAAAAAAGTACACTGAAGCACATGATTCACAGAAATCACACTGAGTGGGAGAGAACCACTAACATCAGGAACCAAAAAGACCCAAATTACACTTCAGTTTTACAGAAGTGCCTAATGTAATTTAACTGCTTGATGTCTAACATCTAGTCTTCAAGTCCCTGTCAACCTTGGAACTTCCACATAACTATAATTCCAGAGACTGAGGCAGAAGAATCGTAAGTTCTAGGCCTGCCTGGGCAAATTAGGGAGACCCTGCCTCAAAATAAAAAATAAAGAGCTGGGGGTGTAGCTCAGTGGTAGAGTACCCCTGGCTTTGATTTGGAGGGAAGGAAGGCAGGCAAAGCCATAGTGCAAGGCCCCAATAGTCTGTCATGAGAATGTATGTGTGTACAGGGTAGCTTTAAAAGACAGACAGGAAGCCGGGCGTGGTGGCGCATGCTTGTAATCCCAGTACTTCGGGAGGCGGAGACCAGAGGATCCGGGTTCGGGGCCAGCCTCAGCTCTCTCCCTGTCTGTCTGTCTGTCTGTCTGTCTCTCTTTACTTAGTGAGGTCCTCCGCAACTTCGTGAGACCCGGTTTCAAAATAAAGTATAAAAAATAGGGCCGGGAGTGTAGCGCGGAGGTAGAAAAAGACAGACAGGAGATAGACTGTGTAGGGTTTTGTATACTATACCAAGAACTTTGGAATTTTTTTTTTTTTTTGCGGTACTGGGAATTGAACCCAGGAGCATTCTACCTCCAAGCTACACCCCCAGCCCTATTTTTCATTCTTTATTTTGTTTTGTTTTTATGTGGTACTGGGGATGGAACCCAGGGGCATTCTATCTCTGAGCCACACCCCCAGACCTATTTTATTTTTTATCTTGAAATAGGGTCTCACTAAGTTGCAGAGGGCCTCATTAAGTTGCTGAGGTTGGCCACAAATCCTCCTTTCTCAGCCTCCCAATTATTGGGACTACAAGCGTGCACCACCATGCCCGGCTGATTTTTTTGTTTTTGTTTTACTTTGAGACCATCTAAAGTAATCTCAATTATCAAAACACTGTCAAAAAATATTTTTTTGGTACTAAGGATTGAACCCAAAGACATTCTACCTCTGAGTTATACCCCAAGCCCTTTTTATTTTCAAACAGGGTCTCAAAAAATTGCTGAGAGTCTCAATAGGTTGCTGAGGCTGGTCTCAAACCTGTGATCCTCCTTTTTCAGTCTCCCAAGTACTGAGATTACAGGTGTGTGCCACCGTGCCTGCCTTGTCAATATAAATTTAAAGCAACTTTCAGAACTTGCAAAAATCAATAAGATGAGAGGATTACAGAAAAATATACTGACTGGTGGTTTCAATATTTTAGTAGCTATACAACCTAAAGTGAAACCAAAATGTCAGTGAATTTAAATTTAAATGAGTGTACGCTGGGCATGGTGATGCACTCTTTTTTTTTGGTACTGGGGATTGAACCCAGAGGCATTCTACCTCCAACCTACACCCCCAGCCCAATTTTATTTCTTATTTGGAAACAGGGTTTCAATAGGTTGCCGAAAGCCTGGAGAAGTTGCTGAGGCTGGCTTTGAACCTGAGATCCTCCTGTCTCAGCCTTCCAAGTACTGGGATTACAAGCATGTGCCACCACGCCCAGCTTGGTGATGCACTCTTGTAATCCCAGTACTTGGGAGGCTGAGACAGAAGGATCGCAGGTTCGCGGCCAGTCTCAGCTACTTAGTGAGGCCCTCCGCAATTTAGTGAGACTCTGTTCCAAAATAAAGAATAAAAAAATAGGACTGGGGGTGTAGCTCGGAGGTAGAATGCCCCTGGGTTCAATCCCCAGTACTGAAAAAAAAGTGCAAATAAAGCCCCTTTCCACTCCCAATATTTAAAAAGTCACAGGGCTAGAGATATGGTTCAGTGGTAGAACACTTTCCTAGCACACACAAAGACCTGGGTTCATTCCCCAGCACTAAATAAATAAATAAATAAATAAAGGCACAGTACATGCTGTTTCCTGACTCCATAATCTACTTCCTCCAATTGTTGGAGGCACTGGATCCATCAGTTTCAAACCTCTATCCACCACAACAAAGAAAAGATCAGTCTCTGTCATCTGCTCCTCTAAATATGATACTAGAATAAAAAGTTCAAAGCCAGGCGTGGTGGCACATGCTTGTAATCCCAGTACTTGGGAGGATGAGACCGGAGAAATGCAGGTTTGCAGCCAGCCTCAGCTACTTAGTGAGACCCTCCTCAACTTAGTGAGACCCTGTTTCAAAATAAAGAATAAAAATTAGGGCTGGGGGTGTAGCTCGGAGGTAGAATGCCCCTGGGTTCAATCCCCAGTACCGCAAAAAAAAAAAAAAAAAAGAAAAGAAAAGCTCAGCACTCTTGGTTGCAAGCAACTTTATATTTTATAAATGCTAACATATACATAATGCAGACCCGGAAAAAAATATACAGACATCTACAATGTGTGAGATAGAAAGACCAAATTGGGAAAAAAAAAAAACTTAATTCAGGGGGAAAAGAAAAGCAGCCGATTTCACACAGAAAAGTAAAAGAGCAAACATCCTCTTCCTCTCCCTGCTTTTTCTTTTCTTTTTTTTTTTTTGTGTGTGTGTGTGGGAGGATATTGGGGATTGAACACAAGGGGCATTCTACCTCCAAGCTATACCCCCAGCCCTATTTTTTTTTCTTATTTTGAAACAGGGTCTCACTAGGTTGTGGAGGTCCTACCTCCACTAAGTTGCTGAGGCTGGCTGCAAACCTGAAATCCTCCTGCCTCAGCCTCCCAAGTACTGGGATTACAGGGATGTGTTACCATGCCTGGCTTATTTATTTTGAAGCAGGGTCTCGCTAAATTGCTGAGGGCCTCACTAATTTGCTGAAGCTGGCCTCGAACTTGTGATCCTCTTGTCTCAGCCTCCCAAGTACTGAGATTATAGGTGTGCACCACCATGCCCGGCAAGGATAATGTTTTTTAAAAAGCCCATTTAAAGTATTAAGTAAAACTGATGATAGTGGCATGGCTCAGTGCTAGAGGGCATGCTTAGCATATGAGAGGCTTTGGGCTCAATCCCCAGCACCAAAAAAAAAAAAAAGGAAAATAGCAAAAATTATGACAGTGGTGATTCATAAGTGAAGACTCGATAGTTGTCCCAGGAGCACAGGGCCTGTTTTTGTTTATATGCTTTCTTCCTGATTCTAGGTTGTATTCTGAATGACTAGAAAAGATTTGACCTTTAGTTATGTGAGCCTGTGTATTGTACTTACGTTCACTCATAGGTAATGAAACAAATACCAAGATGCACATAGAAATTGTTTTTAGGAAAGAATATGTCAGGAAAACAATGGCACAGTAAGTCATTCCTATTCTGAAACTAAGATAACAGCAATTTTGTAGAGCAAATCCACATATCACAAGCACCTTTAAAAAAAAAAACCTAGCAAGACTGATAAATATTTAAGCTGCAGGCTATACGATCATTTAACTTACTTCCACATGACCTGTCACAAGAGCATGGTAATGTGGAAAGAGGTGTTTCTCCTATTTGCTACTATTTACATGAATGTGCTTGCATTACCTCTTGCCAAAAGAATGAATAAGTGATTATTAGAGGCCTTAGACATCAACTTTGCTGGTGGCAGAAATATCAATTTTTCTTATTTTACTGTGAAATATTTTAAGATTAGATTTCAAACTATTATAGCTAATGATGTTTCAAGTGTGGTATTTCCCAAGCCAACTGAGAACATAGGAAAAACCAGAGAGCCAGTGTTAAGAACTGCAGAACTGACGGAGTAAGAGCCCCTATCAGTTCTTATAGTATCAGCTGTTAAGAAGCTACACTACTTTCACAAGGCTGAGGAACGCTGCCAGAAAGCTGCCAGTAACCAAACTC
>PVJS01052322.1:10000-13629 GCA_004027185.1 Glis glis
CCTAGAAAGAGCAAGGAGGATGAAAAGGGTTCAGGGAGGCTAGTGCAGTGGACTGATTACTTCTATAGGCTGATCTGCCTTTGTCCTTCCTCCATTCTTTTTGAGTAAAGCCTCTTTCCCCCAGTGTCCGTTGTTCACTCCCTTGTGTTCAAATAAAGTTAGATTATTGAAAAAGGCGGACGAGAAAAAAAAAAAGGAGCGCGACGGCGGCGATGTGCGCCTGCGCGCTGGCGGCGGCGGAGGCTTGCCCGGCGGGGAGCGGGTCCGGAGCGGGCCGCCCGACCCAAGGCTGGGGGTGGCCTCTGCGGCTCAGGGAGCTCCTCGCCGGGCCTTCGGCGGCCAGATGGAGTTGGAAGGGTCGGCTATGAATGTGAGTGTGGAGGGGCCGGACCGCGTTCAGCGTTTCGGAGCCTGGGGGTCGCGGTGGGCTCCCCCTTAGGTGGTGGGGTTGCAGGAGCGGCCGGGTCTCTGCCTGCAGGCTGTGGCGTAGGGACAGCCCGGCCATGCCCTTGCCGGGAGCCCGCGCGGGTTTACGGCCGGCGGTGCTTCTGGCTTCAGGGTACAGATTCTCGCGGGGGCGTTCCGACTCTGCTCCCAGCCCCCGGAGGAAACGTGGCTGCAAAGCCTTGACCTTTTGGGAAGGCCGCCGACTTCTTTCGGCCTCCGGCTGGGGAGGGGTCCTTGACCCTGGTGCTCAAAGGCTTGCGAGTCCCAGGTCAGGGACACCCTTTGGCTTCTTGTGACTGACAGCCTCGGTTCTTCTTCCTTCTTTCGTCGTCTCCCCTTGTGGGATGCATCTTAATAATAGCAACTAATTATAGAGCGTTTACCATGTGTCCATTTAATATTTAGTACAATCTCGGTGCATAGTTATGGAGAGGAAATTCTTTGCATGCCCCCCCTTTTCAGTCTGTTCAATCTTTGATAGTAAGAGTAAGCCATCTTGTTGGGAAGTTTGAGATTTCTGTGGCTTTTAGGAATTTGGTACTGCCATTCTAGTTAAGGAAGTTTTCCTCCTACTTAGCAAGTGAGTGCTTTATCCACCGTATGGTTTTTTTACTGAGTTAATTCACAAATAACTCCTTTTTCCTTCTGTTTAGAGGAGGGTCTTGCTAGCCAGGTGTGGTGGCGCAAGTTTATAATCCCAGTACTTGGGAGGCTGAGACAGGAGGATCACAGGTTGGAAGCCAGCCTCAGCAACTTAGGCCCTCCGCAACTTAGTGAGACCCTGTTTCAAAATAAAAAGGAAATAGGACTGGAGGTGTAGCTCGAAGGTAGAATGCCTCTGGGTTCAATCCCCAGTGCCACAAAAATAAATAAATAAATAAATAAATAAAGCACTAGGAAGACAAGTTATATACGAGTCTTCTATTTGCACAGATATCTAGCCTGCAGTATTACTAATTGAAAGTTTACAATTGGGCTGGGGATATGGCTCAGTGGTAGAAAACTTGCAGGGAGAGAGGGAAAAGGTCAATTGTGTGGGTGTGTTTTGTTGTTGTTATTATTAAGAAATATGAGTTCTACAGATGTGGTGGCACACACCTGTAATCCCAGTACATAGGAGGCTGAGACAGAAGGATCGCAGGTCGAGGCCAGGCTCAGCAACTTAGCAAGGCCCTCAGAAACTTAATGAGAGCCGGTCATGGCGGCGCACGCTTGTAATCCTAGTACTTGGGAGGCTGAGACCGGAGGATCCCGGTTCTCGGCCAGCCTCAGCTATTTAGTGAGGCCCTCCGCAACTTAGTGAGACCCGGTTTCAAAATAAAGAATAAAAAATAGGGCTGGGGGTGTATCTCGGAGGTAGAATGCCCCTGGGTTCAATCCCTAGTACCGAAAAGAAAAAAAAAAAGAAACTTAGTGAGACCCTGTTTTAAAGTAAAAAATAAAATAGGGCTGGGGGTGTAGCTCAGAGGTAGAATGCCCCTCGGTTCAATCCCAGTACCACAAAGAAAGAAGGGAGGGGGGGAGGAAGAGTGGTTTCCAGCCAGTCCTGATGGCACACACCTGTAACCCCAGCTACTTTGGAGACTGAGGCTGGAGGATTGGAAGTTCAAGGCCAGCCAGGGCAACTTAGCAAGATCCTGACTCCAAATAAAAAATAAAAAAGGGCTGGAATGTGGCTCAGTGGAAGAGCGCACTGGGATTCCATTCCCAGTACCACAAAAAAGGGAGAGGGAAAGAAAAGAAATATGAGTTCCTAGGTGTCCATCAATAGAGCACTGGTTAAATTTATGCATTTATTAGAAAAAATGAGCCAGCTTTGTATGTACTAATATTGAATGATCTCCAAGATATAGTAAGAAAGAAAAGGTGCCAAAAAGGGTGTGTATTTTGAAACCATTGTGGTTTTAAATGTATTGCATATATGGGCATAGAATATTGGTGGATGGTAATTAGAATGACAGAGACATAAAAAGTAGAAAGTTGGTTGTCAGAAGCTAGGGAGGAGGACATTGGGGTTATTTTTTAATGGGCCCAGAGTTTTAGTTTCACATTGTCATTGTAAGGAGGTTCAAGGAAGTCTCTCCAGAAGCAGAGACGACCTCTATTCAGACCTTCAGACTTATTCTCTTCCACCTGCACCCATACTGGGCTTTGAACCTCAAAACTTGTCATCTTCCTGCCTCAGCCTGTGGAATAGGTGGGATTACAGGCATGTGCCATGATGCCTAGCTCCCTAGAAGCCTTTTTTTCTTTTACTTTTTGTTATGAAAAATTTTAAGCAACTAGAAAAGTAGAGAAAGTAATACATTGAACCCATGTAAATCTGTCAGATTTTAAAATTTGCTAATATTTTGCTATACCATATTTGCTTTTATTCCTCTTTTGCTCCTAAATTATATATATATATATATATATATATATATATATATTTGGCACTGGGGATTGAACTCCGGGGCATTCTACCTCCAAGCTATACCCCAGCCCTATTTTTATTTTGAAACACAGTCTAGCTAGGTTGTTGAGTGTCTCAGCCTTGGACCTGTTATCCTCCTGTTTCAGCCTCCCAAGTACTGGTATTACAAGCATGCGCCATCACGCCCGGTAACTCCTAAATATTTTAAGTATTTTACTTATTTATTCATTTAGTGGTATTGGAGATTGAACTTAGGGGTGTTAATACCACTGAGCTATACCCCAAGCCCTTTTTATTTTGAACAAGGGTCTCACCAAATTACAGCATACTGGCCTCAAACCTGTTATCCTCCTGTTTCAGTCTCCCAGGTACTCCTAAATATATATGTATATATATATATTGCACTATTGGGGATTGAACCCAGGGGCATTCTACCTCTGAGCTACACCCCCTGCCCTATTTTTCATTCATTATTTTGTAACAGGGTCTCACGAAATTGCGGAGGGCCTCACTAAGTAGCTGAGGCTGGCCGAGAACCTGCAATCCTCCTGTCTCAGCCTCCCAAGTGCTGGGATTACAGGCATGTGCTATCACACCCAGCCTAAATATTTTAATAGGTTTTTAATAAAAAGAACGTTTTCTTGCATAATCTCAATGTACAACAATAATTCCTCTATATTATCCAATATCTAATCCTTGTTAAAAATTTTTACAAATTGTCCCTCTTTTTTTTTTTTTTTTTTGCAGTACCGGGGATTGAACCCAGGGG
>PVJS01052323.1:0-13652 GCA_004027185.1 Glis glis
GGCCCTATTTTTTTATACTTTATTTTGAAACCGGGTCTCACGAAGTTGCGGAGGCCTCACTAAGTAGAGAGAGAGAGAGAGACAGGGAGAGAGAGAGAGAGAGAGAGAGAGAGAGGACTGAGGCTGGCCGCGAACCTGGATCCTCCGGTCTCCGCCTCCCAAAGTACTGGGATTACAAGCATGCGCCACCACGCCCGGCTCTAAAGGTCTATCTTGATGCAGCATCCCCAATAAAAATGTCTCTGACCTGCCTCTGTCTTCTCTGCTGTCTTTTTCAGGAATCCTCTCTCTCTCATCAGGTCTCTTTACTGGCAGTCTCTTTGTCCCCCACCCCATCCTACAGAGCTCTTCCTTAGCACAGTTCCGACTAAGTGCGTTTCTGCTAAAGACTTTCCATTTCTCCTTACTACGGAGGAAGTCCTGAAACCTTTAGTGTGGCTTCTTAAAGTCCTTGCTTGCCTGGGCACAACTTAGTTTCTACTATTTCCTCTTTTAATAAAGGTTTAAGTTGGGCATGGTGCACAGCCTGAAATCCCAGTACTTGGGAGACTGAGACAGGAGGTTCAAGGTTAGACTCAGCAACTTAGTGAGACTCTCAGCAACTCAGTGAGACCCTGTTTCAAATTAAAATATAACAAATAAAAAGGACTGGAGGTGTAACTCAGAGGTAGAACGCCCCTGGGTTCAATCCCCAGTACCAAAAAAATTGTTTTTGTTTTGTTTTGTTTTGTTTGTTTTTTGCGGCACTGGGGATTGAACCCACGGGCATTCTACCTCCGAGCTACACCCCTGGCCCTAATTTTTATCCTTTATTTTGAAACTGGGTCTCACGAAGTTGCGGAGGCCTCACTAAGTAGCTGAGGATGGCCGCGAACCCGGATCCTCCGGTCTCTGCCTCCCAAGTACTGGGATTACAAGCATGCGCCACCACTCCTGGCCTAAAAAAATTGTTTTAATTAGTAATATTTTATTTTTAATTGACAAAACTGTATATATTTATATACAATATAATTGTTTGTTTGTTTGTTTGTTTTGCAGAACTGGGGATTGAACCCAGGGGCATTCTATCTCCGAGTTACACCCCCAGCCCTTTTTTTTTGTTCTTTATTTTGAAACAGGGTCTCACTAAGTTGCAGAGGGCCTCACTAAGCTGAAGCTGGCTGTGAACCTGTGATTCTCCTGTCTCAGCCTCCCAAGTACTGGGATTACAAACGTGTGCCACCACGCCCAGTTTATAATGTTTTTTTAAATGTACTTTATTGGTGTATTATAGTCTCACATCATAATGTAAATCGTGTTGACAGTGACATACATGCACACAGCACTTGGTGCCCCTTGCCCCCCCACCAATATAATGTTTTGAAATGGTTCAGGAGTCATTGTATAGCATCATGACTATGGTAAATAACAATTTCTTGTATTTTGAAAATCGCTAGGAGAATATATTGTAAGTGTTCTCACCACACCAAACAACAACAAAAAAATGTTAAGCATGTGAGGCAATGTATCTGTTAGTTAGCTTCAGGGAGCCATTCCATTATTTTCTGGATTTCTTCACTTGTCCCTTCTTCCCCTCCATCTGTCCCTGTCTTCATCTTCCATGTGCCCACAATAACTTCTCATTGCTTCCTCCTGTTCCCAGTAGGTACAGATTCTAGGCGCCCTTCAAAGCCTGTCCAAATCCCAGCACTTGAGGATGTTTGGCCAGAGCACTCCTGTTAGGAGTCCTGAGCACTTTCACTTCTGTCTTTCCTCATTATCTATGTGACTCTCTATGCATCACTTTCTACTTTGTATTTGGGGCATTTTTGCATCTGCTTTATCCACCCTGTTGCTTTTTAAACCATCTGAAAGTTCCTAGTCTGATGCTATCTGCCTCAAAACCTGACAGGGTAGACATTCAATAAATACTTATTGAATGAATGAGCAAATGAGCAAACAAACTAAAAGTGATTAAAGGAGGACATGGTAAAATTAACTTGAAAGGTACAACCACAAAAAAAGAGCATGCAGCATTGCTCAAGAGATTATAATAACTAAGTATAATGGCTGACATTATGAAAGAAATAATTTATGCTAAGTACTTAAATACTTTTCCCAAAGAAATCGCTGTTGTATCCTGTTAATTTCTCACTGCACAATGAAAGGAAATGATCACTTGGATTGGTACAAAAAGTTTTTCCCACTTTCTTCATAACTCTGTTTTTATTCATACTGGAAAGGCCGCTTTGGGGACAAAGTCCGTACTGTCATTCAGACGGCCTGGCTGACTTGTTGTTCTCTTGTGTTTCTGGATTCTGTGATTTTTATCTACAGGCACTCTCAGTAGCAGCTCACCATTAATCATGGGGATTTTTTTTAACTGTAGACACATTAGAGATGACAAACCAAGATTAAAGATATGTGATAAATGTGCCAAAAAATCTTCTCTGCTTAATTTTTCATATTTACCCATCAAAACTTGCACCTCTGGTAACAAATACTTAGGCCTCACTCTTTTTTTCCTTTTAAGAGAGTAATCCATCTTGCGTTACGGTATCTGTGAAATAACTTAAGAACTGTTGCCTGAGATGGGGTGGGACCAGAAAACAGTTTCCACAAAGAGAAAAAAAAGTAGAGACTGTTCAAAGCCCAGGTTGGTCCTACCCTTTGGTGCTGGTCAATAAACTTGGTACCAAATATAAACAAAACATTCCATTCAACATTATGTCAAAGGTCATCCATCACTGTACATTAATGTTCTGAGCACCTGTAAAATCTGATGTGCATTCTTTTGGGCCATTTTTTTTCAACGTTGTGTCTGTCAGAGATACCCCCCACTATATACGTATTATTTATGTTGGGAGTAGCTTTCTAAATGTCACCCAAATGAATTAGCATCATGCTGAGCCTCGGAGTTAAGAGAGTCGCCATGTGCATTTATGTGTTTTCTCTCCCCGAATACTGACACATTTATATCCTTTCCCCGTCTGCTCTGGCTTTGGCAGAGATGCATAGTACAAGCAGTTTATTTTACTATGACATGGTGACAAAATAGAACTTTATTTATGTGAAGCTGGTTAAAAATGCCCTGGCCAAAAAAATATGACACCAGTTAAGGAAATCTAATAAAACCTCTTGTAGAAATGGTGTAAAGTATAGAGTTTTATTTGGAACTTAATGAGGTTGGTAATGCATACTGTACCTTACTGTGTCTACCAAATAACATCAGGCAAAGGTTGCTGAATGTTTTTCCTAAAATCCAGCCCAATCTCTGTTAATATAATCAGCCACTCCCAGTTCCCTAGCATTCACTCATTAATTTATTCTCTTAACATATAGAATATTTATTACATATCTACTTTATTTAGATGGAGAGGAATTATGTTCATTTTTAGATACCTGGAACTTCAAGCCATTTTAATCAACACTTGTGAGTTTTTCTAAGGATCTCAGTGGAATTAACTCACTAATCATAGGGATATCCATCCAAGCTGAAGGAAAAAATTTAAAAAAAACCCTGAAATTTAGATTTATGAAATGTTTGTGCTAAATGTTTTTATCATCTGATAGTCATTTTTTAGAAAGAATAGTTTCATTTATACATCATGCCATGTGGGTTGGCCATGGTGATATAAATAGTGTGCAACTATTTATAATGCCCCCCCAAAAGGCTAAAATTCGTAGGCACCCAAATTCATCTATCTGTGTGCATACAAATAGACAAAAACAGATTTTTTTAATTCAAATTTGTATTGTTTTTCAACAGTGCTGCACTGAAAGTCTGAATGAAGACTGCTGTCTGTTGCCCACAGCATTTTTGGCCCTTCTCTTCGAAATGTCATCAGAGAAACTTTACAAGGTATGAAAGAAAACCAATCTCATTACTGTAGAAGCCCAGGATACTCTTCCAGGGTCATTATCCCCCTCACCTCCTCTCTCCTCTCATTTCTTACCCCCACCCCTTCAAAGACCCAGAGATTCGGCAGGTGCACTGCAGACCCAGGGAGCTCCAGGGAGCAAAGGGTATCTTCCTCAGCAATCACTAGGCCGAATGGGGGAAGGGTTCAAAGCTGATGTGAGGCTTGAAACAGGCGGGTCATGGCTGGAACCCTGCATCAGTCCTGACTCACTCACTGGTGTGCTGTGTGGCCCTGGATAAGGGAATACTCCTCTCTGGGCTTTTCATTTCCTCATCTATAGCATAAAAGGGTTGGGAGTGGGTGGAGTACCAAAGGTGATTTCTATAGATCTTTCTTGTTTCGCAGTTCTATGACCCTAAGACCCCCTCCCCTCTAAGTATCAAGTCAGAAAGCATCTTTCATCCAACAGAACCATAAGGACATAAAACTCCCAAATATGGGACATCAACCCCATTGCCTGAACAAAATTTAACTCTGATTAGAATTTCAAATGCAACTGCTGGTATAAATGGGGCCTTGAAACAGCTACACTTTTGATGAGAAACAAAGTGCCTGCTGAACAATTTCTCTTTCACAGTAATTCATTATGTCCATTTAACAACTGGCATTAGTATACACTTCTGGCCAGGTCGTGAGGATGGTTTTACTATATACAACTTGTAACTTATAATGATATTAATTTACACAGAATTTTGCTTATGTTTCATTGTTATATATATTTTTCTCTCCAGAGTGACTCTACCAAAAAAGTCTAATCTTTCCATTGGAAGTAGTCAAATATAGCATTGATTAATTTGAATGTATATAATACAGGACATGGCTGGGTTACATGCTAGCAAGGAATAAAGGAAGAATATCTTCAGAAATTACTTTTTTCTTTTTTGGTACTGGGATTGAACCCAGGAGCATTCTACCTCTGAGTGACACCCTCAGCCCTTTTTATTTTGAAACAGGGTTCCACTAAGTTTCAGAGGCTGGCCTTGAACCTGTGATCCTCCTGTCTCAGCTTCCCAAGTACTGGGATTACAGGTGTGTGCCACCACACCCTGCCAGAAATTACTTTTTAAGGCTCCATTTAAAAAATTCAGCCATCAGGCCTTTCTTATGCATATAGTTACTGAGGACATGTCACGTCAGACATTTCCAGGTATGTTTGCCCAGACAACCAAACCACCAAAAAGTCTACACTACTTTCATCTTCTCACATCAACTACCTGCTGGTGTGCTCTGCAGCACCAACAGGTATCCCCCATCCCCCTGGGTCCTCCTAAGGCCAGGGTACTCACTCAGCAACACTGACAACTACAGCTCCAGCAACCCTCCATCCATGTTTTGTCTCATGTAACCAGTGTTTATTTCACATTTACTTCACATAATAAAAAGGATGGTGTGCCTGAACAAACCACTTAGAAAATTGCCCTTTTTGGAATCTCACAGATTAAACTCCTTGGAAGTCTCCTGGTAGATATGTGTTTCATTATGGTTCTTTATGCAATGGACACCCAGCACCAGCTCAGGGGCAAGCGTCCTGACATCGCTGAGATATTAAAAGTGGAACTGCTCCTCATGGAAACGAGTCTTGTCCCCAGGTGTTGAGGCCTCACCCAGATATGGGAGACTGACAGTCTCCTCCCACATAACATTTGCTCACACATGTGTGTGCAGAAACACACACGTATGCATGTGTGAAGGAGCCAGAGGGAGGAGGACATTGAGTTAAGTTCACTTGGTTGTCAAAAGTTTCCATGAGGCAGTCAAATAATAGGTGAATCAGAACAGAGGGGATGGGGCCAAACCCACCCAAAGGGAACATCCAAAAACAAGACCACGCTCCAGAGCTGTCTTCAGCAACCAGCTGGTAGATCAACACACTTCTTCAGGTCTGTTCGTTTAGTCTGTCTTGCTAAACTGTGCGTATTGATCCCACAAGTTCCTACCCTTGACTTTTAGTTGTCCAGTAAATAGATGTTTCTGCCATGCACAAATATGGAATGAGGAAAACACTGTCATGTGCTTCTTGTGGTTGCTTTGCTTTGAGTATCAGCTGAAAATGTCTTATGAGCCAGTCTAGAGCGTGGCATGAATCCAAGGCCACTCCTTGGCTTTCAGTGGACGTTGCTACCCTACATTTCACCAAAGGTGCCCCACTCTTCCATGGCATGCAGACCAAGAGTGACTGACTCACAGCCTCCTCCTGTGTCCACCCCTCCCCCTCCTCCAGGATGGAGTGGGAGTGAAGGCAAGTGGAGGTGACTGGTTTGACTGCCAGATCCTCAGCCCTTTGTGTCTGATCCTAGAGGGGACAGTCCCCTCTCTGCTGTTTCTAAAAACAAACCTTGAGAAACATCTTTAAATATTCCAATCCCCTCTAATCCCCACTGACTGCAGGTGGAGAGGTGATGCTTCACTGGCTTTTACAACCTGAGAAATAAGGTCTTGGAACCTTAGCGTGTCTAGTCTTTGCCCATGTTTCCCAGGGCCTAAGGACTCTTAGAAAGGGCAGGCTCTTCACAAAGCCAAATACATGGGGAAAGGAAGGGCCTTGTCCCAAGTTACCAAGTGGTCTGAGACACCTATAGAAAAAGATGAAAGGAAGGGAGGCCAACAGAGTTTGTTGCTCACTTCATCTTCAGATCTTGGAATGTGCACAATATAGACTATAATTCCTCTCTGTTCATTCCAAGTCAACAGATTAACACATGACGGATGTTCCAGTACCTGATTCAGTAATAATATCATCAGCAACCAAGAAGCAGTTTGAGTGTCTATCTTCTCCGGGGATATTAAGATAAGAGAGGGGAAAACACAGCGCACTGGAGTAATGATCATTGAACCTGGAGCCAGAAGGAATGGGCTGGAGTCCTCCTTTCTGCCACTGTGGATCACAGGCTGTACAACAGGTCACTCAAGTGATCTGGCTGTCAGATTCCCCACCTATCTCATTAAGACAACACACTCTCTGTTCTGAGCACAAATGAGATGAGGTGGGGATGAAATCCACACAAGCCTGTGGTGGAAAGGTCCATGGAGAGAGATACTTGTAATTTTCAAACTTAGAAGGAAAAGCTGGGCCTGGTGGCACAGGCCTATAATCTCAGTACTTGGGAGGCTGAGACAGGAGAATTGCAGGTTCAAGGACAGCCTCAGCAATGTAATAAGACTCTCAGCAACCTAGTGACACCCTGTTTCAAAACAAAAAATGAAAAGGGCTGGGATTAACTCAGAGGTTTAATGCCACTGAGTTCAATCCCCCAGTATCACACACACACACATACAAAAAAAAAGAAGAAAAAATTGTAATATAATCATTTAATCAAAAATATGGCTAAGTGTTTGTATAACCACAATCTGTTTTCACTGCTGATTTGTGTCATCTCTATTTTTTAGTGACAGGAATCCTACTCCTATCCAATATACCCTTTTTGTTTCATTAGTCTGTCTGATCACTCCACACAGAGATGGGTGTTCGTGACTGAGAAAGTTATTCAGAATTTCTAGGATAACAATGAAAATAAGCTAGTATTGAGAACTTTTGTTTTCATAGAACTGAGAACTAGTTTTCTATATTTGAGGCTAGTGGTGAGGGTAGAGAGAAAGGTGAAGTAGAATAGGTATAGATAGGTAGAGAGAATACTAGATAAACTCCTATGTTTTCTCAAATCACAATTAAGATCAGTACTTAACAATTCTTCATATTTCCCGAGTGCCCTTTTCATATAAATTTGCTATTTTATCTTGCAGGCTTTATGCTGACACCATTCTCTTTCTTCTGTAGTTTTTCTTCTTTACCCCAAGCCACCATCTCAGTGCTTTCCTTCCCTCCACCCTCAGACGTGCTCTCTGCAAAGGTGGTTTTATCATTATTCCCTGATTTTTCCCCTCTGGTCTGTACCTTTAGAGAAAATCCCTCTAGAATGAGGAACATAAAGCTGTGAACTGCAGTTACACACATAGCCCCACACAGCAGCACCAAACACAGTTACAGCCAAAACAAGCAAGAAAGTCCGTGGGAACACCTATCTAAACAGACATGGCGGGTCCACTCTCCAGCCACCCCAAGCATGTAGCGACGCTCATTAGACATAACTCTTACTTTTTGCCAATAACCAGAAAGAAGGAAGTTCACCCGGTACAGAATACATCAACCTCACTGCTCATACAGAGCTCTGACAGCAATAACGCTATTGCCACTGTAAGAGAATCTGTTGTTTTAGCAATTTTTCCCCAGGTGTTTTTGACAAAGGCCATCTAGGACCCCATTCTCAAACCTATCACCCTGAGACTTTGCTGAGAAAGTGGTCTGTATCACACAGGACCTGGAAGATCTTCTAAAAGTGCACGGTCCCAAGAATGACTTGTCGTTGTGGCTCCAGACCTGGTACTGGGTCCGTTACTGTCCTTCACCTCAACCTTGTCCCATGAGCTCTGGGGACATTCCCTTTCCCATCATCCAGGTTCCATTGCTGGTGAGGTGGCCTGGCAGCAGGGCTCTGCCCCTGACATCCACAGCTATTGTCTCCGTGGGGGTAGATCAAAGGAAATACAGGCCCTTCCAGAGTTATGAATGAGTGTTTCATGAATGCCCTTTGTACACAAACATGATACCAAAAATAAAAAGAGAAGTATCATCCCCTCCCCAGGGCTGGGGAGGTAATAGGTATTCCCTGAACCCCAAATCTAAACTCCTATGATCCAACAGGAGCTAGACCATTTGAGAGAGCTACCCCCAGGAGAGACATGGTCCCTCCTCCTTGCATGTCTTTAAATGATTTCTTATAGAAACAGTGACAGAAGGGGACTCAGAGCCCCAGGCCAGGCTATGAGCCCTGCCATGTCCGGGAAGTATTACAATGTCATGTCCATGGCTCCCGTCTGAGTTCTCCTATTTGTCTGGATGACTGGGATTGTGACGGCTTCCGAAGCAGTTAACTGCCTCTGCTCTCTCCCACCTCTCATGCTTTCTCTATTCCACTGCCAAAGCATTTTCCTCACATACAAACTATTTGTCAACATCCTTGTTTCAATGTATTAGGCTCCACACAATTCCTTAGCATAATGTTTTAAAAACACAATCAAACAACATCACGTTTAAATCAGTTGCCGAAGTATATGGAAAATAACTGGAAAAGGTAGTAAAATTGTGTTTTATCCAGAAATCATTCCCCAGTTTGACTAGAGATAATAAAATGCTATGTAACTAAACGATCTTTCTTTTTTTTCGTGTGTGTGTGTGTGTGTGTGTGTGTGTGTGTTACTAGGGGTTGGACCCAGGGACATTCTACCTCAGAGCTGCACCCCAAACCCAATTTTATTTTTTATTTTGAAACAAATCTCACTAAGTTGCCAAGGTTGGCCTTGAACCTGCAATCTTCCTGTATCAGCCTCACAAATACTGTGATTATAGGCATGGGCCACCACACCTGGCTTACTAACCAATGTTCCTTACCTCTTGGGATAACAATCTCTTTTAGAGGTTAGGGACGTATCAAACATAATGAAACTCACTTAATAATTTATCATTTCCATGCTTTACTTGATTCTGGAATTGGAGGTGGAGGCAGTAGATATGTTCTTTTGACTGAGCCAGAAACTTTCTTTTTGATAGTGGGGTAGAACTATTAATATGAGTAGTAGTAATTTTAGTTTTTGGCAGGCAAGTTATTGTGAGACCTGAGTTGGCAGCTTTCGAGTTTTTATTTTATTATTTCATATTTTTTGAGTCATTAAAGAGGTTGAAAGACAGTCAAAATGTTCCAGATATATTTTCCAGTTACTTTTGGTTACAAAATGGGCCCCCCTTTCCACAAAAACTTAGTACACATCCCCCCATAGTATATTAAAGAGGTTTGAGAAACGTTCAGTGAAAAGTCCATTAAACTTATTCTATTTTTAAAATGTCCTCCCTGCTTTCCTGTTTTATTCCCCAAAGTCATGCAAAAACGCTGCTTAGATCATGTGAACAGAGGGTATAAAACGGCCCTCTCTAGGCTATGCTGATTCTGAACAGCATGTTAGCAAAGAAGGTATTTATGGCTGACAGAGTAATGGGAAAATTTATATTTTAAAATACTAGATTATTCATGTAGGGGTCATAATAGTTCTGTTTTCAACACAAAGAGATCCAAGATCATGTGTGGGGTTGGGATAGAAACAGTTTAACACCCATGACTATAGAGACCGTTCTTCCTGGTATTGTGAACTCTCTTGGTAGCGGGCTTGTTTTGACGATGCTCGGCTAGTGGAAATTGGGCCTCTGCACGTGTTAACCCTGCCTGGAAAATAAGCTGCTGTCGGTTCCTGCAGAGAACTGCACCTTCCCTTCTTCAGTGAGGCCAAGCCTGCTCCGACTTCACAAGCCTGCATGAAGAGTGTCAGGAGCATCCAGGTGACCCTCCTTACCCTGCACAACCCAAGGGATTCGTAACTAGAACACTGTATTTTTGTTTTTAAAGAAAGTTGCTAACAGAAGTAGAGGGATGCTCCAAAGTCTTGGTGAAGAATGGCTTCTCCTGTCGACTACTTTGCTGTTTTCACAGTTCCACAAGATTCTTCTCCCTCTCTCCTTTGAAACCTCTTTTCAAAACTACACTCATGTTATATTTACAAGGTTATTTAATGCCCTCATTTTCTAAGACTTTTTATGCATATATAAAATTTCCTAGTCTGAATCCATAAAAAATCAAAATGGGTAAATATATATTTTAGTAGTTTTATTACTTTCTCATAAATACTAATTATCATGGACTGAAAACAAATGTCCCATAAAATATTTCTAAGTCTATGCATCCTAATTTGTAAATCCATAGCTTGTTTATAATCAGCATATTGTGTTTAAATCCGTGCAGATGAAATGCTTGGCAACCTTTCTATGCAGCGGGTTACCAATTTTTCTCTATTTGTGCTATTTCATTTGCTTGGAAGGCCCTTTCCTTATAGACTCTATGAAGTGGATCTTGCATGTGTGTTCACAAATTCTTAATTTAGTGCAGTGCACAGGACCATTCTCTGGGTGAGAGGCATCGCAGAGAGCCTCCTCAAGTGCTAATCTCCAGGGTGGACCGGTCAAGTCCTGGAATCAGGAGAGGCTTTGTAGCAACATTAGAGTCCTGGTTTGCAGCCTTTGAACAAGTTACTCGTATCCGTGGGAAGCAGTTTCCTTGGTTATAAAACAGGAAGAATAATCTTGGGAATAACACACTAATGTGAGTAAAGCTCTTAAAGATCCTCTTGTGAGAGGTGCAGTAAAAGGACAAAGTAACGTTATTGGTACCCTGTCAACACTCAAACAATACGTTTAGGCATTAAACACAAGTGACTATAAAGATAAGTAGAATCAGTTCCTACAATGTAATCTCATAATCCCTGTTTGTGTGATCACCCAGGACTATACATTAGTTGTACATTTCACAAAGATTAACTGTCCAATATGAACATATCTATTCAGCTATATTAAATCAGAATTACAACTTGCTTTTGATAGGAAGAGTAACAATTTTCTTATATTTGCCTCATTAACTTAGTTCTGATTGGTTTTATTAGTTTATTTTCTATTTGTGTGGGTTTTTATATAAATAGACTTGTCTAAGTTACATGAAGGAATGGTTCTACTTGAGTTCTCATGTGTCTTCCCATTATCTACTCCCTATTCAGTTTTAAAGGTTTGTGGTTATTTTTTAAAAGATGTGGATTCATTGCTTATTACATGTGCTAATTGGATTCTTTTCACAAATATCTGTTAGCTTTGCTTCCCTCTTGGGATCTCCATTATTGATCAAATTGAAGGCAAATTAAAAATTCTTCCTCTTGATCCTGACCTATAAAGTTATGCTCTAATCAAAGGGCATCATATTTCATATGATAATTACCATGACTTTCCACATAAACATAATAAATTTGCAATTCCTCAGTTATTGTCTATCTTTCCCATGCCATTAAATTTAAAGTCTCAAGTCATGGGGTTTGTGTGTGGGGGGGCGGGTTCTGGGGATTGAACCCAGGGGCATTCTACCTCTGAGCTACACCCCCAGCCCAATTTTATTTTTTATTTTGAAACAGTCTCACTAAGTTGTGGAGGGCCTTACTAAGTTGCTGAGGCTGGCCACAAGCCTGCGATCCTCCTGTCCCAGCCTCCCAAGTGCAGGGATTACGAGCGTGTGCCACCATGTCTGGCTGGGTTGTTTGTTTGTTTGTTTGTTTGTTTGTTTTTAATAAAAGTTTCCTCCCAGCAACATCAGTGAATAATGGTTGTGATTTTTTGATATTGTAAGATTCTGATTTTTATTATTTTAAGGATTTTCAACATTTAAATGTCTTAATTTTAACAAAAGACAAAGATCTCATGAGATAGTGGTATTTGAAAAAGTTTATAATTCCTAACATTCCAATGCTTGAATAGTCACATTTTGTGTTCATCATATAAATACATAAACTATAAATAGACATATTTTCCAAATAAGAACTATAGCATTTCTACTTATTCCTCTCAGAAATAAAAGTAGACTATTCTGAAGCAAGGCCAATAATTCTTGGAGTACACTTGGCCAGAAACATTTTCTTCATGGGCTTATTATCTTCTCTCTCATCCCAATAGATTCTCATTAAGTTATGACCAATAGATTAAAAGTAAATCACAGCCTATAAAAAAGCCCAAACTATCTGATGACAATTTGTGAATATGCTTCGGGTTTGGGATAAGAACTACCTAAAACACAAGAAAGTGGAGGCTCACAGACTGGAGCAACTTGCATGCACAGTCTGCCTGGACTCCACGGCCATTGTCATGACCAACAGCTGACTCTCCATGTCCGAGGTGGCTTCTCTTCCCCTCTGCTCTTCTCACTCGTTTGCTACCTCCAAAGAAGTATTTCAAGCAAGTCTCAAAAAAAAATATGTGTTGGAGGAAGTTGGAAATCAATACAGGGATCCACTTCACATAGACCCCAACAACTCCCCACCATTTGAGGCATAGAGAAAGGACCCCCAGGCAACATGGAGGTAAATTAGCATAATCCCTGCATTGATCAAAGGAGTTGTTTGAGTCATTTTTTTTCTACTCAACTCAGATACCTCAAAGAAGAGCTCTTACATGTCCTCAAGTGGATTCAGCACATCCTGACTTAATGTCCCAGCTGAACATGAGATCAGTGTTAAGATCTTATCATTTCCCAAAGACTGTCCCTGCTTTTCTCATAGAAAAGTCACTGCTTCCCCTTTTCTCTGCACACTCAAGCTTACTAAATTCTGCTCCCCTTCCCGCCCCCACATTCAAATTGACTATTGTAATCTGCTCTGTGCAAGAGTCTTGAACTTGGCAGTTTAAAGAAAAATTAGCAAATCATGGCATCAGAATTCTTTCTTCTAAAGAAATTCTAAAATTCTCAAAAAAAATGTTTCTACAAGGAGTCTTTCTGATTGGTGGTTAAAGGGACTAGAGCGTTATTCCTTGACTTCCTCCTTTCTTGACAGCTCCTTCAGCAGCCTCTGAAGGAATTCCACAGGGAATGAAAAACGTCTGAATTAGACAGCAAGAGGAAACTTCCATATGAGTTTTTATTCTCCTAAATAACTAACTCCTTTAGCTCAATCTAAATACAATGATCAACAAAATGAACCTGCCAGCACCTTGTGATAGTTGGTCTGGTTTGTCAACTTGACCCACCTAAGATCATGTGACTTTGGTTGTGTAACAGCAGATTGAACCGGAAGTCCTGCCCTAAATGTGGGTAGCAGGGTTCTGATAGGTGCAGGACT
>PVJS01052324.1:0-13638 GCA_004027185.1 Glis glis
AAAAAAAAAAAAAAAGAAAGAAAAGAAAAAAGGTAACACAGGAGGTCTCACAAGCTCCGGGCATAACTTACTATCTCCATAGCTCCTGCCACCCTCAATCATCAGGAAAGGTTGAAAGGGCCAACTTACAAATCACAACCACCTCGGGAAAGCCATGCCAAGAGACCTGAGTCCTGGGTATGCTTCCTGTCCATTGCTCTGTTAAGAAATAGAATTGCTCCTAAGACCTCTGTAAATATCTCCTATAAATATTTGTTGTCTGATTGTTTTTGTCAGGAGTACAACTTCTAGCAGAATAAGCTAACCAGTGTTTTGAGATGATAGCCGTCACCTGAAGAACAGATAGACAATGATGCTGACCGCTATTCATTAACAAGTACTGGTAAAGCTAAACATCTAGAGCACAACTTTGACACCACGAACATGGCACTGGCACAGTGCTGAAAATGCTCCCTGTTGATTGTTCCTGTTGTCTTACCACAGGCGTGGACTCCTGTCCCCCAGCCGACACGGAGCTCACACCACAAGCTCACACCAACGAGATCCCCTGCAGGACCCCGACAGCCTCACATCCATCGGAACCATCCTGAAGTTCTCACTGAGCCCGCCCCTCTGGGGCTCAGGATCCTCCGTCACTTCCAGCACCTTCTGGTTTCTGAGGACAGTCCTGCGGCCTTCCAGCCACTTCTGCATTCTGCATACAGCCTGACCATTGTCACCTCCAGACCAGCTCTGCCACGAGTTTGTCCCCACCTTGACCTTCCCCCACCTCTGTCCTCTGGCTGTGAGAGGGTCCCCAGCCCCAGCCCCACCTCTACCTCCCTCTGTCCAGAGCTGGGCCATCTCTCCCAGTCCACTAACGCCCTCTCGGCCTGTTTTCAGCTCAACATTCCCGTGGCCCAACTCAGCACCCGGAGCCAAGCCAGAGTCCTCCCTGAGGCTGTCTGGGCCACGGGGCACTGAGGGCTGTGTGCTGGGGCAGCCCCGGGTGACCCTGGCCCTGTCTGGCCCCACCTTCCCTGGGGTCTCCTCACCTGCAGCACCTCCAGGACCCTCAGCCCTCCCCCGCAGCCCCCCATGGATGAGGCGAGTGTGAGCAGTCTCCCAAGAACAAAGGGCTGGCGATGGAGCTCGGTGGTAGGATGCCCCTGAGCCCAATCCCCAGCTCCACAAAAAATAGAAATAAAAAGACAAACTCACCCCTCAGAGAACAAGCTATTTTTTGTTGTGAACATTTTCAGACATGTAGAAAAATGTAAAGAATAGAGAAGTGAGTCCCTGTGGATCTTCTTTTAGCGAGGATTAAGCCATAGCTGGGGCTGGGGATGGAGCTGAGTGGTAGAGGAGAGGAAGCCCAGTCCCGGGACTTCAAGTCCTGCATGGGAATCCTTCACACAGTCATGAATCTTAGGGGGAACACACTCCAAATATGTCCTAGAACAAGTGACGCAGAACCTTCAGTACATGGGCGGAACCCTCATGGCCACGCCCAGAGAGTATATAAAAGCCCAGCCCGCCATGTAGCAGGTACCCTCTTTCCATGGGCTCCGCTGCACTACCTCCTCTGCTGCTGTTGCTGCTGCTGTTGCTGCTGCCGCCGCCACAGCTTCAACTGGAGCAGGTGGGTCGCTGCAGCATCAAGGCTGTGGGCTCAGGACAGGGGGCCCCCGGAGGAAGCACCCTGAGAACAGGAAGGAGGACCCACAGCAGCTGAGTCACGGGACGAGTTGAGTTCTGCTTTCAGGAGAGCCAGCAACGTGCCGCCCCCTCTCCCAGCCAGCCACGGTCAAAGCGAGCGGGTCACACTACAGGACATCCTGCCACCCAGCCCAGGCAGACGGAGCCTGCAGGACAGACAGCTGCCCTGCCCGGGCCCCTCTGTAGGACTTGCTAGAGAGCCTGCACAGGGTACATGGGGCAATCCGGGGAGGCTGGTCCCCCTGCTCTCCTCTCCTGGGGGGTGCCACCTTCCTTGAATCCCGGGACTGCGGGTCACGGGTTCCTCCGCTCATCGGTGAATGCGGGTACTTTTACTTTCACCTCTCAGAGCTGAACGACCTTCATTTCCTTTCCTGTCTAACTGACGTGACTAGAGCCCCAGTGCCCCGCGCCATGGACCTGGCGGGAAAAGGAACCTCTTCTCGCTCTTGATCCCAGGGAGAAGCCACCCCGCTCTCTCCTCTCCGGAATGTGGCTGTGCGTCACGTTCGGTGCAGTTACTGGATTCAGGAAGCTCACTGATTCCTGGCTTAAGTAGTTTCTGCATCATGCGCGCGGTCAGGGTTTGTCAGAGATTGCTTCTGCATCATGAACAGATCCTTCGGCTGTCGGAGTTTTTGTTTGTTTGTTTGTTTGTTTGTTTGTTTGTGGTGCCAGACATTGAACCCAGGGCCATTCTACTTTGGGGCTATATTCCAGTCCTATTTCATTATATATTTTGGGTTTTTTTTTTTTGTGGTACGGGGGATTGAACCCAGGGGCGGTCTACCTCTGCGCTACACCCCCAGCCCTGTTTTTTTTTTATATACTTTATTTTGAAACCGGGTCTCACGAAGTTGCAGAGGGCCTCACTAAGTAGAGAGAGAGAGAGAGAGGGAGAGAGAGAGAGACAGAGAGAGCTGAGGCTGGCTGCAAACCTGGAACCTCCAGTCTCCGCCTCCCAAAGTACTGGGATTACAAGCATGAGTCACCACGCCCGGCTCATTATATATTTTGAATCAGGATCTCACTAGGTTACCACACGCTGGCCTCTAACCTGCAATCCTCCCGTCTCAGCCTCCCAAGTACTGACTGGGGTGACAGGCAGGTGCCACCACACCGGGTATTATTTTTTTGTTTTGATACAGGATCTTCCTAAGTTGCTGAGGCTGGCCTCGAACCTGCAATCCTCCTGTCTCAGCCTGCCATGTTCTAGGATGATGGGCATGCACTACCGTGCCCCACTTTTGTTTTTTGTCATCTATTCCCCCCCCCATTCATGTGGTGCGTTATAATCAATTCATGTTTGGATATTAAATTGACCTTCCATTACTGGATCAAGTGTCACTTAGTTGTGTGCAGAAATCCTTTGATGTACCGCAGGATTTGGTTAAACTGCTTTACTGAGGACTACTGTGTCCATGTTCACGGAGAGGTAGGTCTGGAACAGACCTCTATAGGAATTAACCTGGACTAGACCTTCCTTCCCCCAGATCCACCTTCAAAGACCCCTCAGCTCCCACTAGCACCACAGCTGGAGGCCAGACTTCCACACGGGGGCCTCTGGGAGACAGTCCAGGTGGGAAGGACAGCAAGGCCAGCTCTTGAATGATTCCAGTAAATGTCGTGGCACGGCATGGAGATGTATTTTGTAAAAGTATTGCAGTAACTAATGCTGGTCAGTATTCTGTCCCCATGAGTCTGACTCTCCCGGGGACATCAGAAGTGGACTTATGTAGGCCGGGCATGGTGGCGCACGCTTGTAACCCCAATACTTTGGGAGGTGGAGACCGGAGGATCCGGGTTCGCAGCCACCCTCAGCTCTCTCCCTCTCTCTCCCTCTCTCTCTCTCTCTCTCTCTCTCTCTCTCTCTTTACTTAGTGAGGCCCTCCGCAACTTCGTGAGACCCGGTTTCAAAATAAAGTATAAAAAAATAGGGCCTGGGAGGTTATTGGATTTGTTGTTCTTCAAGTTCTCTTAGAATCCTTTTTATTTCTGTAGATTCAAAAGTGATATCTGAGGCCGGGCGTGGTGGCACACGCTTGTAATCCCAGTACTTGGGAGGCTGAGACCGGAGGATCCGGGTTCACGGCCAGCCTCAGCTACTTAGTGAGGCCCTCTGCAACTTCGTGAGACCTGGTTTCAAAATAAAGTATAAAAAATAGGGCCGGGGGTGTAGCTCGGAGGTAGAACGCCCCTGGGTTCAATCCCCAGTACCACAAAAAAAAAAAAAAAAAAAAATTGCTGAGGGTCTTGCTAATTTGCTGAGGCTGTTGGAACCTTTGAGCTACTCCCTCAGCCTCCCAATTACTGAGATTACAGATGTGTGCCACCAGGCCAGGCTTCAACAATTTCTCCTTCCTAACCTCTTGGTAGGTTTTTCTAGGAAATTTTCCATCCTGGGAGGTTATTGGATTTGTTGTTCTTCAAGTTCTCTTAGAATCCTTTTTATTTATGTAGATTCAAAAGTGATATCCGCACTTTCTTTTCTGATTTTGTTGATTTCAGGCCCTTCTTCCCCTTAGTCAAACTAGCTAAATGTTGATCAACATGGTTGATCTTTCCCAGGAACCAGCTTTTAATTCGTGGGTTTTCTCTGTGGTTTTTCTATTCTCTGTTTTACTTATTTCTGCTCTAATCTTCATGATAGCCTTCCTTCTGCTAGGTTTGGGTTTCATTTGTTCTTTGTGGTTTCTGGTGTTGTAAAGGTGGGCAGTTGTTTTGAGATTCGTTTTCTCTTTTAATATCAGCATTCATAGCTGTGAGTCTCCTCCTTAACACTGCCTCTACTGCATGCCATCAATTGTTGTAGGTTAGGTTTTCATCATCCGTCTCTAAGTATCATCTAACTTCCTTTGTAATTTCTTCACTGACCTGTTATTGTGCTTTGTGAGTGTTTGGGTTTTGTTGTTGTTGTTGTTTTTGTTTGTTTAGGGCTTTTATGTTGTTTGGTGTGTGTGTGTGTGTGTGTGTGTGTGTGTGTGTGTGTATGTGTGTGTGTTGCTGGGGATTAAACATAGGGACATTCTATGTCAGACCTATACTCCAAGTCCTATGTATTTTTTATTTGGAAAAAGGGTCTCACTTAATCGCTGAGAGTCTCACTAAGAGGCTGAGGCTGTTGGAACCTGTGAGCCTACTGCCTCAGCCACCCAAATACTGGGATTACAGATGTGTGCCACCAGGCCAGGCCTCAACAATTTCTCCTTCCTAATTTGAAGTTCCATTATTAGATGCAAAGATGTTTACAGTTGTTGCTTTTGATCAACATATATATAATCCCCATGTGTGTCATTGGTCACAGCAAACATTAGCCATTCTGTCTTTTTTTTTTTTTTTTTTTTTTTTTTGCGGTACCAGGGATTGAACCCAGGGGCGTTTTACCTCCGCGCTACACCCCCGGTCCTATTTTTTATACTTTATTTTGAAACCGGGTCTCACGAAGTTGCAGAGGGCCTAAGTAGCTGAGGCTGGCCGCGAACCCGGATCCTCCGGTCTCCACCTCCCAAGTACTGGGATTACAAGCCTGCACCACCTTGCCCAGCTTCCATTGTATGTCTTGATGAGTCTGTGATTCTAAAATGCCCCTCATACGAGTTGCCTTTAAATATGCTAATTATTAGATGGCTGGTTCTCAGCCTGCTCTGGGGGCCACCTCCTGTAATTTGAGCACTTGGAGGCTGAGAAAGAAGGATCACAGGTTCCAGGGCAGTGTAAGTAACTTAGGAAAACCCTGTTTCAAAAAAAAAACAAACAAATTAAAAAGGTCTAGGGTGTAGCTTAGAGGTAAAATATTTGTCCCTGGGTTCAGTCCATAGTAATGCCAAATTAAATAAATGAATAAATAGAGGTGACTGCCCTTCAAGTGGAGAGAAGAGAGAATGGAGGGAAAGCAGGCCAGGCTCTGCATTTAAACCCCGGGAGCTGCTGCAGCTGGGAGGGTTGGCACAGCGGCTCCGGGGCTCCGCGTCTCCTCCTGGGCCATGAGAAGAGCCATAGGCAGGCAGAACACGCAGCCCAGCGGCGGGATGGCGGGGTCCCTAGACCTCCCTGACTCCCACCGCGGCTCCAGAACACACACACGGCTGGCAGCCACGGGGAAACGGGGGGGGGGGGGCTGCCACTATGTTGAGTCGAAAGTGACCAAACACTGCGATTTCTCTGCCCAGCCTCCCTGGGAGCTGCCAGCTGCAGCACTCCACAGGACTGACAGCTGGCTGCCGCCTGGACCATCGCTGCCCAGGGGAGACGGTTCCTGGGATGTCCTACTCCACCGTCTCCCCCAGAGTCACTTCTGGGACAGTTAGCAATAAACATGGGCTGTTAGTATGATATTTCCCATCCTTTTCCAGCTCATGGAGATCACCATGACCGAGTCCATGTCCAGACACAGCCGACAGCTGCCTGGCCCCGAGTCCTGCAGGCGCGATGAGTACTGGTCCTCCGGCCATTGCTGCAAGTCCTGTCCTGCAGGTGAGTCCTGGGTGGGGACTCAGTGCCAGAGGGTGGACATAGGTGTCATTTTGATCAGGCCAGAGGCTGCCCTGAATGGGGAGGGCGAGCGCTGGGCTCTACTCAGCCCTCCCTACTCTGGACCCACGGACACGTGTCCCCGTCCCATGTGCACAGCCCCTAAGGAGTAGTGTGTGTGAGTGTAGGAGAGTGTGTGTGACCGTGGACACTGAGGGGCCAGGCCGTGTCCAGCTGCCCCTGCTGGTCTAGGGCCTCCCACATACCCAGCCTCCAAGGGCTGAGTCCTGGGACACGTCGCAGGGGACAGGGAAGGCTCAGGAGGGGAGCTGGGGTCAGCATCGCCCTCCAGCTCCTGCTGCAGGTGCCAGAGCCCGGGGCGGGGGAGGAAGTGGAGCCCGGGGCAGGTCAGCAGCTTGCTCAGGTCCCACCTTTGCTGGTGGCCACGCCAGGCCAATCCGTCCCCGTGCTGGAGCCCTCTGCAGGGAGGATCTGACCTCCTCCTGACCTCCTGCACAGGTACTTACGTCGGGGAGCCCTGCCGGAGCCCCCACACCTGGGGGACGTGTGTCAAGTGTGAACAAGGGACTTTCACGGCGCACCCCAACGGCTTGGATTCTTGCCTCACCTGCTCCACCTGCCGTGACGGTGAGTCTGCCCAGACCAGGCCTGGAAGCCTGCCGCCCCTTGACCAGCAGTGACCAAGCTAGGAAGGTTCTAGAAGAAGGTATGAACATTGAACCTAGCCGGGTGCAGAGACCTGTGTTCCCAACCAGTGGAAAAGCTGAGGCAGGAGGATCACAAGTTTGAGGCAGGCCAGGGCAACTACGGGAGACCTGTCCCAAAATAAAAACAGAACGTTGAGCCTGAATGTTTAGAAGCAGGCATATTTACTGTTTAGCGGGGAGACTCGGGGAAAGCAATAGCCGGTTCATGGGATAAGCAGCAAGGAGACGGACCGCTCGCAGCTGCGCTGGCCAGGACCGCTTGGACAGAGGCCCTGCCGACTGAGGCTGTGCCAGGATGCTGAGCGTGCCCCTCCCGAGCCAGCCCCGGCCTGGGTGTCGCCCTTGGTCCCTGCGTGAGGATGTGCCCAGCTGGGTGGTTCCGTGGGCAGCCTGGGGAAGGCCTCGGTCCACCCGCTGTGGCTGCTCAAGCTCCCCCGGGGGACACTGTGTCCCATGTGAAGTGACATGTGGGTCCCCGTGCATGCATGAGGACGGGGGCTCCCCCATGAACTGAGCCCCTTCCCTGTCCTGCAGACCAGGAAGTGGTGGTGGAGTGCTCCTCCACCAGGGACCGGATGTGCCAGTGCCGAACGGGCCAGTTCTACCAGGACCTGGAGTCCTTGGAATTCTGCAGCCCATGCAGCAGGTAGGTGACACCTGGCCTGGGTCCTCGGGCGTGGGTCGCAGGGTGCTGTGGACCTTGCCGAGCTGAAAATCTGCAGGACGTGGGGCTTCACAGCCAGGCCAGGCTCCTGCAGCCAGAGGGCGATGTGGGTGGGCCCTTCTCTGCTCTTCTCCCCTTAGGTATTCATAGACCATGACAACTGGTCAACCCGGGGCCATTAGTGAGACTCTCAGCCATGGTGTCTGAGAGGCTGGGCAGGGTGGTGACGGCTGTGCGCATCTCCCTGGGACCCGAGCCCTTCACGAGGTCTCTGACCATGCCCCTCCATGTCCCCAGATGTGTCTGGATGCCCAGGTCTCTTGTGTTAGGGGACATGGCCCCAGAGCCGCCTTCAGTGTGTGAGGACAGGGATGCGCCTGAGGGGAGGAACTGAGGGTGTCTCTCTCCAGGTGTCCCAGCGGGATCCACGTCCTGCAGGCCTGCAACGCCACAGTGGACACAGTGTGCGGCTCGGCTGCTCCAAGTAAGAAGCTTATTTTTATTAATGATTACTATTGAGGAAAATTCACAGTATAAAAAATTAAGCATTTTACAGTGAACAAATTAATGACAATACCATCATTCCAAGACACATACATCACTCCAGAAGGAATGTCTGTTCCATTAAACAATGACTCCCGTCCCCTCCTGCAGAAACCACCAATGAGCCTCCTTCCCAGATGGCGCGCCCGCTCTGGACATGTCACATAAACGCAGTCCTACCGCGTGTGGCCTCTCATTGCAGGCTTCTCACACTCACATCCTGATTTTGAGGTCCATCTAGGTTGCAGCCTGTGTCTGGGCTTCCTTCCTGTTTACAGCTGAGTAATCCCACATGCACACACCTACACACACACATGCACACACCTAAACATACCTACAAACACACACACATTACAACATACACAAATGCGTGCGATACATTTTATTATTCCTGCATCAGTTACTGGAATTTTTTTTTTTTTTTGCGGTACCAGAGGTTGAACCCAGGGACATTCTACCTCCAAGCCACACCCCCAGCCCTATTTTTCATTCTTTATTTTGAAACAGGGTCTCACTAAGTTGCGGAGGGCCTTACTAAGTAGCTGAGACTGGCTGTGAACCTGGATCCTCCTGTCTCCGCCTCCCAAATACTGGGATTACAAGCGTGCGCCACCACGCCTGGCTAGTTACTGGAATTTTTGAGAACATTGCAGATATGAAATATTCCAGGCACAAATGGGCGAGTGTAAGCTGGGCGTGGTGGTGCACGCTTGTACTTGGGAGGCAGAGACCGGAGGATCCGGGCTCACAGCCAGCTTCAGCTACTTAATGAGGCCTGCCACAACTTAGTGAGACCCAGTTTCAAAATAAAGTATAAAGCCGGGCGTGGTGGTGCACGCTTGTAATCCCAGTACTTGGGAGGCTGAGACAGGAGGATCCGGGTTCGCGGCCAGCCTCAGCTAATCAGTGAGGCATCCGCAACTTCATGAGACCCAATTTCAAAATAAAGGATAAAAAATAGGGTCGGGGGTGTAGCTCAGAGGTAGAATGCCCCTGGGTTCCATCCCCAGTACCGCAAAAAAATAAATTAATTAAATAAAATAAAGTATAAAAAATAGGGCCAGGGGTGTAGCTCGGAGGTAGAACACCCCTGGGTTCCATCCCAGGTACTGCAACAAAAAAACAAATGGGCGAGTGTTGTGTGACTCACTTCTGTGACACTCTATGTCTATGTCACTTCTGTGACACTCTATGTCTATGTCAGAGCCATAGAGTGACAGCAGGGAGGGGAGCGGGTGTGGAGCGGGAGGGATATCAGTGCTTAAGGGGCAGAGCTTCCCTTTGGGAAGCCGAGCAAGCTCTGCAGATGGACGGTGGCGACGCTGAGAAACAACGTAAAACACCTCAAATCCCTCAACGGCCGTCGTCAAAATGGTGAAAATGGGGAATAATGTTACGTGTCTTTTACCACAGTTGTCATAGTAAACAAACGAATGCTTCAGGAAAGGTGGGTTTCCTCGTCACTGTTGGAAACCAGAGGCCAGGGAAGCCAGGGTGTGTGGCCTTCGGTCCCCTGTGCCGGGGCCTGTGTCCTGGGGAGGGATGTGCAGGACCCGAGGGGTCCCGGGACGTCCGGTGCTGTGTTCACAGGGAGAACCGGGCCATGTGGGTGACTGGGACGTGGCCTGACCCTGCCCCTCCCCCAGGCAGAGGTGCCACCCACTTCTCCCAGAGGCCACTGTCCCCTTGGTCACAGGATTGGCCTGGGCAGGTGGCAAACCATTTCCCCAAGTGGCCACATGGCCCAGCGAGGCCTCCGGCCTGTGAGGTCTGTGCCCAGCACAGCACCCTGGGGAGGGGACAGTCCTACCTGCCCTCCCTGGGCCCATTCGCCACCTCTCCTCCCTCCCACCCGGGCATGGTCTGCTCACAGTTCTTCCCGCAGGCTGGGACGTGTGTGTGTTTGGCCAGGGAGCAGGGATGTTGGTCCATTTGTGTGGCTGTCGCCACATGTCAGTGCCCACCTAACCTGCTCTGTTGTTCTCACGTTTAGGTGGCAGAAACCGGCTGTGGTCGACCCTATGCCTTCTACCTGCCCTGGTTTTCTTCTCTGCCCTGGTTTACCTCTGTCGTGGACAAGTAGTAGAAACTACTTATTCTGCAGTCTGACCACAGAAAGCTGCTGATGATTAGAAGTCTCTCACACAAAATTCTCTCGTATGAAATGACTCGGAGTCAGATATGACAATTTGGAGAAAATTCTATTTAATATTTGATATTTAGGGTGGCTGGAGAGGAGTCAGCGTGAATCTCCTGTCCTCCTGCAGCCAGCACTTAAACAAGGCGTCAAAAAAGATGATTAAACACAGAAGCCCTCAAATTGTCACGGGCCAAGATAAGGAAAGACAGCGAGGCAGTCACAGTACAAGTTTAGAGGAAGGAAGGGTTAAACATTGCTAGAAGATGGAGAAGACATTAAATCTGCACTCTTGTTGATCCCATCAGGTCTCTTGGAATTTGTCTGCAAGTGGTACTGTGTACAATAGTCGAGCGGGTCCACGATGTTAATCTCAGTGTGTGCTTCTAAGATGACTCCCAACATTTCATCCCTTTGGTTTTCGAGAAAAGGCTAGTAATATAAGTTTTAGAACTTCTAGTTTGTGAAACATCAACTGTTCCCATCTGATTTATGTAGACTGCATAAAGAACAAAAAGTAATATTACAATCGAGATAAGCAAACCAAGCAGGCTCCATACATGAGCAGAAATATACTTAAAAAGGCTAAGACTAAAAATACCATCAGCCAGGCTTTTTTAAATTTCAGAGTCTGTAAAGTTTAGAGTTTTAGCATTAGCCATGCCTAGAACTTGAGACTGTAATTTTAGTATCTCTAATGAAGTATTATGAAAAGGATCTAATCTTAATATTATTTTTAACATGAGACCATACTGTAATATTATAATTTTAAGGTTCTTTTGCTACACAATATTCAGTAATATTATAATGACATTGAAAAATGACGTGACAATCTTAAGTCCCATAATTGTTTTCTAATCCAAATCACAGACTTTTGTGTGTGTGTGTGGTACCGGGGATTGAACCCAGGGGCGTTTTACCTCTGAGCTACACCCCCGGCCCTATTTTTTATACTTTATTTTGAAACCGGGTCTCACGAAGTTGCGGAGGGCCTCACTAAGTAGCTGAGGCTGGCCGCGAACCCGGATCCTCCGGTCTCAGCCTCCCAAGTACTGGGATTACAAGCGTGCGCCACCACGCCTGGCAAATCACAGTCTTTTAAACTGTCCAATTTCTCCAAGGACTTTTTGGTCAATGTGAATCTTAATCTGCCAAGTGTCTGTATAGTTCTTTTGGAAGTCCTGTAAATATTTGGCATTTTGAACTGAATGGTGAAGAGCCATAGCGGCAGGAGAAGCGGAGACAAGGATTCTGGCCAGAGTCACATCCCAGCAATAAGTCACTAGATAAACCTCTTTGTTCTTTTTCGTAAGTGTGATAACAGTTCCTGCTTGAAAGCTATAGAGGGCATCTCCTGCCAGAGTTCTTCAAGTGTAAATGGTATCCATGCTGCAACAAATCTTTTTAAAATCATAACGCCAATAACATTATCCCAAATGGTATAATTAATGCATTGTTCTAGGGTACATACTATTTCAACTTGATTTAGTAATAAACACTGTAATAAACAGCTTTAGTAATAAAGTTTTAGTAATAAACAGCTATCTCTATATTCTAAACCTGATGAGGTAGAATAGAAGAGATAAATTTTTAGGTAGAAAGGAGACAAGTTGGGAAGGGAAGGAGACTATAGTTTTAAAAATCTAAAGCCATGCGTGGTGGCGCATGCTTGTAATCCCACTACTTGGGAGGCTGAGACAGGAGGATCTGGGTTCGCATCCAGCCTCAGCTACTTAGTGAGGCCCTCTGCAACTTAGTGAGACCCTGTTTCAAAATAAAGAATAAAAAAAAAATAGGACTGGGAGTGTAGCTCAGAGGTAGAATGCCCCTGGGTTCAATCCCCAGTACCGCAAAAAAACAGAAAAAATAAAAATTTGCCAGGTGTGGTGGCGCATGCTTTTAATCTCAGTACTTGGGAGGCTGAGACAGGAGGATTGTGGGTTCACAGCCAGCCTAGCTACGTAGTGAGGCCCTCTGCAACTTAGTGAGACCTGTTTCAAAATAAAGAATAAAAAGTAGGGCTGGGGGTGTAGCTTGGAGGTAGAATGCCCCTGGGTTCAATCCCCAGTACCGCAAAAAATAAATAAATAAAATAAATAAAAATCTAAAATACTTCTTAGCTTGCCCTGCAAACCTTGCCCAGGACAGGCCCAAAGAGGCAAGACCCATATCTTTAAGAACACAATGGGCCAGCTTCACATCTGAAGTTCCTGGGGCAATTAGCTTTGGAAGAGAAAGAACTTCACCTTCCACCAGAACCCCAAAAGATCACACCTGTTGTTGAAAAGCCTTACACCCCACTGGCCATCTGACTTTTCATCTCCGCTCCTCTCTGCTCCCGGGAGACCTGTCCCAAGGGAATCCACATCGTTTGCCCACAGAAAAACTTCAAAGAAAGGAGGCATTTTCCCGCCGAGTACCTCTAACCAACCCCTCCCCATCTCCAATGCCTATAAAAACAGACCATAAGAGTTTGGGGCGGCTGCTCTCACATTGTGAGGTGGCCCGCGTTTCCCTGAACGTGGATCTCCCTTTTGTTGAATTAAACCTCTGTCTTTTCTCTGACTGCCACATGTTGAAATTCTTTTCCTCACAGAGCCAAGGACCCCAGGGGCCCTGAGGTGAGTTTCCCCTTCCCAGGCCGGGGAACTCCTTAGGACTCTCCATGGAGCTATCGAGCTCACCTGACAAACCTAGACCTACAGGTTGATTAAAACCATCTAAAAAGCTTTCTCATGGGGTCCCCAGTCAATAACCTCTTTCCCTGCTATAGTCATCTTTTGAGGATGGTCTGTCTGATACACACTCGGACCATCTTAATAACTCATCTGATGGACCCCACTGTCTTTTCTGGGCAAACAAAGTTGGGTAGTTAATTGCATGGCATTAACCTGTTGCCAGGTATCAGAACTGAAACCAGTAAGAAAAATTAATTGTGCCCCTTGAATTCCCCTCTAAGTACGTAGGCTAGGCAAGTCTGCCTTCCAGGTCTAAAACATTCTGCAATGTTCCATGAGACAATCAAAGGAACCCAACTAGATTTTCCTATACAGTTATTCTCCTATTGAGAACTATCTCCTGTGCCAAGAAGCGGTTTTGGTAAATATGCAGTATTGTTCAAATAAATGGTAGGTGAATCCGGGCGTGGTGGCGCACGCTTGTAATCCTAGTACTTTAGGAGGCAGAGACCGGAGGATCTGGGTTCGCGGCCAGCCTCAGCTCTCTCTTTCTCTTCCTGTCTCTCTCTCTCTCTCTCTCTCTCTCTCTCTCTACTTAGTGAGGCCCTCCGCAACTTCATGAGACCCGGTTTCAAAATAAAGTATAAAAATAGAGCTGGGGGTGTAGTGTGGAGGTAGAACGCCCCTGGGTTCAATCCCCAGTACCGCAAAAAAAAAAAA
>PVJS01052325.1:0-13651 GCA_004027185.1 Glis glis
ACACACACATACACACACACACACACACACACACACACACAATTCATCAAGGTGTCCCAGGAGACAAACATCATCATTGTAGTAGTGATAGTAACAGTGGTGATGACAAAGAAAAGTCTGTGATATCTGTTTAATGGAATGGCCAATGGATCACAGCACTGGACCTAGAAGGGACATGGAGGCCACTTTTCCTTTAAGAGAATCCATGGCTTCCCATAATGACCTTGTCCCCCTCAATACTGCTATCATTTCTCAAGAACTTTCTATCAGGCAACTGTGCTGAACTCTTTATAAGCATGGTCATTTAATCTCCATAACTATGCCAGGTATTATCATTCTCCCCATTCCACAGATATGGGAACTGAGGTTCAGAAAGGTTAAATCGGGGCCACAGCCTTGCATAAGCATGATGCAGAGAGCATCACTTACTTTGTTTTCTTTGTAACTGGAAACTTCTGGAGCACAATACTGCAGTCCTGGGATAAGTGTCTCCCAGTTTCACAGAGCTGGTGAATGGCAAAATGAGGATCACAACCAAGACTGTCTTTATCCAAAGTCCAATCTATGTAAACATCTGCTTCAGACATCCATATGTGCGTGCAAGTTCTGTGAGTCTTATACTGGTCATAAGTTAAGAAGGAATTCAGGTAACTGTTAAGTACTGGGCAAGAGTCAAACCCAAGACAAGTGCCCAAGGAGAATACTTTATGCTGGTCTTCCTTCATTCTCTCTTCCTTTTAGATATCAAATGTTAGATATCCAGATATCAGATATCAAATCTTTCTTCCAGATATCAAATGTAAGTTTCATGGTACAAGTTTAGCATTTATTGTTAAATAATTTCAACAGAAAAAAGTTGCACCAAGACTAAAGAACTCCCAAATACCTGTCATCTTGCTTCACCAATTATTAACATTTTGCTGCATTTGGGCTCTCCTCTCTTTCTCTGTGTGTGTATGTATAATGCATACTCAGAAATCATATCTGAATATATATATATATATATATATATATAAAGAGAAAGATAGATGTAACTATATAGGTAGATATAGATAGATAGATAGATAGATAGATATAGATAGATAGATAGATAGATAGATATAGATATATATCTATCTATATATATATAGATAGATATAGATAGATAGATAGATGATAGATAGATAGATAGATATAAAGAGAAAGATAGATGTATCTATATGTGTGGAATTTTTTAGTGATTCTTGAAGTGCAATCCCTGGGACCCAGCATCATCTTGATATTTGTTAGAAATGCACATCCATGTTTATAGCAGCATAACTCACAATAGCCAAATTATAGAACCAACCTAGGTGTCCATCAACAGATGAGTAGATTACAAAATTGTGGTATATACACACAATGGAATTTTACTCAGCCATAAAGAAGAACAAAACTATGTCATTTGCAGGAAAATGGATGGAACTAAAGAATATTATGCTAAGTGATATTAGCCAGTCTCAGAAAACCAAGAGTTGTATGTTTACTCTCATATGTGGAAGCTGGACAGAAATTGGGTAACAAAAGAGACCTCAGATAGAGGAGTAGACACTCCAATGGAGCCATGGAGGTGGCATAGGGGAGGGAGGAGGAGTGATAGAAAAGGAAGAAGATAACAGTTTACATAACACTATGTGCATATATGAAATTATCATTGCTGATCTCAATGACATATATGGGGAAGGGGAGGGAGTGGGGTGGGATTTGGAGAGAAACACACCATGTTTTGTGTACATGAATATTCCTATAATTCTATACTTTATTATGATGTATAATTATAATGCACCAATAAAATTATAAAATAAAGAACACATAATATTCATCATACTGAAAGAAGAAATTCAGATTCCTGGGCCCTGCACTAGATCCACCCTAAATTGCTGGTGTCGTCCAGTGTTCTGTGTCATAACAGTCCTCCAGGTGATCCTGATGCCCACAACCATTGTCCTATCACTTGTGGGGAAACTGTTCTAAGCACCAGCTATTTTTCTCATAAAAGGACATAAGTTGGGAAAGGTTGGGAAGTGTAGCCTAATGTTTCTAGGGTTGACTGAGACAAAAAAGAACCACTGTTGGATTTTGCAACATCCTTAAACTGATTCACTAGAGGACTGCTATTGGCTAAGGTAAGTTGTAGGACTTAATGTTCTAATTAAAGATTTGAATATGACTTTCCAGATTATTGCCTGGAATGAATTCATTTCTGTGTACTTAATTCCTCTGAAACTGTTCAACTATTGCTGCTCATACTTATGCCAAAAAAGCTTACAGAAATACAAATGTAATCATGATAGGGATGCTTGATGACTATATAAATTACTGTGCTCACCAAAGTGGCTTATTATAATTTTAAGAGGATGAGAACTTGAACTGAATCTACCCTTCCTTTCTAGAAAACGGCTTAACAAAGTTGTCAAACACTGAGGTAACTGATGAAATCATCCACCACATAAAATTTCATTAGTTGTTACAAGTACAAAACCACATCTCTCCCTTTGAATGATTCAGTGTTTTACAACCTGAAAAGTGAAGATTCCCATCTTCAGTGTGTGTGTGTGTGTGTGTGTGTGTGTGTGTGTGTGTATGATCAAGTGGAGCCCAAGTCTCATAATAGGTTGATATGGTTACCAACAATTATTTATTTTTGTAGCCTGAGTCAGTACCACCCATCATAAACCAGGCTGATCAGGGTTGTATATAGAGAGCAGGGATAAACTTCTAAAGAAGGAACACTGGAAAATATTTCTTTGGGCTATTAAAGTATGGGTAATCTCCATGAAGTAGTCCTTTTAGGGAGGTTTCCTTCTCAGTAAACATGACAAGTCAAATGACAATAAATAGATTTTCAAAGTCTAAATGATGTTCCATTTATTTAAGATGCAAGTCAATTTCAAAACAAAAGAAGGAGGAAAAGGAGGAGGAGGAGGAGGAGGAGGAGGAGGAGGAAGAGGAGGAGGAGGAGGAAGAGGAAGAAGAAGAAGCAGAAGGAGAAGGAGAAGGAGAAGGAGAAGGAGAAGGAGAGGGAGAAGAGTAATTGAGGGGCCAATGCTTGGGGATTTTTCTTTTTCCTTTTGTGGTACTGGGGATTGAACCCAATATTAATGTTAGGCAAGCACTCTACCTCTGAGCCACATCCCCAGCTCTTTTTAAATTTATTTTGAGACAGGGTCTCACTTGCCCAGGCTGGCCTCTAACTTGTAATCCTCCTGCCTCAGCCTGCCAAGTAGTGAGTAGCAGGGAAGACTGATGTATGCCACTGAAGATTTTTGAAATGAAAAACTCACCTGTATTTAAAATTTGTGTGGGGGAGGAAGGATGTAGGCTTAATATTCATTTCCTAAAACCTCTGAGCTATGGAATTTTGACCGTATTTATGTTTATTCTAAAACATCAAAGAGCCCCATCTCACAACATCTCAGAAAACAAAGATAGGAGAATGAACGAAGGACAGGTCCTCATATATTCTGAGATTTTTACTCCCTCTACAGGCAAATCAATTGGAAACTGACCATAACCAATAATATCCTTGTAATATTTATTACCATGTTTCTTCCTCCCAATAGTCTCAGCTATCAATTTTATTTATAATTCTTCTTACTTCCTTCTCATATGACTCCTGCCCCATTTGGCTCTCTTCCAATAGGTTTTTTTTTATATCTGTCAACTCCTTTCTCCTCTTTCCTAACTGTAAGCCCAAGACCTAGCATATGAAACAATGCCCCACATTACATCACATTTCTGATACCATAATGATGTTATTCTTATAATATCATAAAGTCATGGCAATATCATAAATGATCAATGAGAATTTAATGATAAAAGTTTTATAACAACATAATGGCCAGAGCCCTGAACTTGAGGTCCAAAAACCTGCATTTGGGTTGGGTTTGGCTATAGTTTGTGACCTTGGGCTCATTGTCCTCATCTGAGAAATGATGTGACCTCTCTGATACTTCTTCACATTGTGTCCAAGGTTGCAAATCTGTTTAAGAAAAATTAAATGAATGGGAGTTGAAAAGGAAAGTAATATTTTTAAAGCACAATGTACCAGAAATGGTGCTGAGTGCATTTCTATAGACCATCTTATAAAATCTTTGCAATTATGTAAAATGTTTCAGTTTTCTCTCAATTTTATAGATAGAAAATCTAATTTCAGATGAGGTAACTCATATCTCAAAATTACCATTTAAGACTGCCAAATCTGTCATTTGAAATACTTGGGGCTTAGATCAAGGAGTTTTGATTGCATAATTTTCATTTATTAGCAGATTAGGACTTCCACAATTTAATGATATGGCTTATCCTCCAAAGGTTCATGTATTGGGAGCTTGGTCCTCAACCTAATAGTATCTAGAGGTAATATATCTTTAAGAGGTGGGGCCTAAGGGAAGGTTATTAGGTCATGGGCAACACCCTTGGGAAGGATTAGTTCTGGTCTCCAGGAAGGGTTAAATCAAGCAGGAGTGGATTAGATCCCTTGAGAGTAGACTGCTATAAAAGAGCAAACCTAGCCCCTCTCCTGTCTCTTGATTCCTTCCTCACCACATTAAACCATTTGCCATTTTGTGATGCAGCCAGGGAGGGAGCTCTCGCCAGACACCAGTGCCATTTTGTTTGGACTTTTCAGCCACCAAAATCATGAGCCAAATAAGTCTCATTTCTTTATAAGACACCCAGAATCGGGTATTTTGTTATAGTAACAGAAAACAGATTAAGACATCACGTGTTAGTTTGCCTGTGAATATATATGTCTATACATATATGGTACTTAAGGACACTTTAGAAAGTAGGACTAGGTGTTTTTAGTGAAAAAAAATAACACAAAAGAGACAAGTAAGTTGCTTAACAATTAATTTTCTGGTAATCAAATTAGAAAGGAAGGAATTTTTCATAAGGCTATTCTAGGATTTCAGAAGAAGTCAAAAGAATTCACAGTGGATATTAAGGAAACTAGATAGCTATAAGCAGTCTTCTGAAGAAAATGGCAAGATGTTTATGCTGAATGAAACTTTTAACAAAGCAAGTCATTATTTAATAAGTTGCAAATGTTTGGTGTCATGTGAAATTCCTGTTGAGGGCTTCGCAGGGCATCCCCTGCCTGGGAGCTTCTGGGCTCTAACAGACATGCATATGCACTGGGATTGTTTAAAGAAGGCTGAAGTCTTTTTCTTAAGACTTACTGAAATTGTGCAGTTCCCACATCTGCCAACAGAAGGCACCATCAAAAAGAGTGTGAATGGAGTCTCTCTTAATGCAGGAAGGTCAGCCAACACAACTTACCTTTCTTTTCCCTTCCACTCCACCCTTTGCTAAAAGGTGGGGGCAGCCACTTGATTAATGAAGTAAAACAACACATGCTACTGAGTCAACCAGTCAGCATGCAATGCCCAGAGGCAAGAAATATCCTGGGCAAAATGCCCATATCTAGTGACTCACAGGCATTCAATATCGAACTATTGAATTACTACTGTTCTCAGAAATTTTAAGAGTAATAGCCACTGATGCCAACAGCTTTAGGGCTCTGTATCAAACAGAGGAGATTTGGGGGGCATTTTGGACTTGGTTTTTCAAATCTCATTAGAACAGATTCTATGTTAATTCTACCACCAGTATTCTGGAGGCTATCTGAATAAAATCACCAAGAAGTACTAAATAGACACATTTTCAAAATTGGGGTTAATTTTAGATTCTATGAGTCCTTGTTTTTGGCATAAGCAGCAAGAAGGAACCTTAAATTTTGAAATGTTTCTCTTCCAATTGTGCTTTTACAGACACAATTGGACAAAATGTCTGATTCCCTTTGAGAAAAAAACATCAGTGTAAACAAAGATGGCAAAACAGCTTTTTGTATTTTATTCCTATTCCTGTCATTCATTCACTTATTTCATGACTTAGTGACCACCTAACGGGAACAATAGTGGATGTCAGAGAGCACAGAATGATAGAGACAGAAGTGCAAAGCTGGCCAGGGAAAGCAGATGGATAAGTAAATAATTATTAACCTCTAGGGAGCGTTATTTGAGGGAAAGAATGATTCTGAGAAAAGTGGGGCATTGACCCAAGGGAGAGGGAAGAGAAAGAATAATCCAGGAAGTGGGGTTGCCAGGAAGAGCCAAGCAGAGACTGGGAAGAGGAACGGGAAGCAAGGAATATTCTCTTGAGGCTGGGAACATGCCTTATTCCTATGGGCTTTCTGTTTCACATGGACCAGAAAGAATGTAGAGGAAAAGAAGAGGCAAACCATCGCTGACCCTGACGGTCAATGTGGTGTCCAAGCTGAAAACAGAGATACAAGAGGGATGCTTGCAGAGGGGCCAGAATCCTCACTTGGCCAGAAATATGAAGAAGGAATTGAAATGACTCCAACTTTTTATTTTATTTTTTATTTTTTCATTGCTGGGAATGGAACCCAGGGCTTTCCACATGCTAAGCAAGCACTCTCCCACCTCCGGCTTATCTTGATTGTTAATGATGACCTGGGGTGACAGTGGCAGTTTTTAATCCTTTAATAATGGCAGTTGGTAGGTAAAGCATCAACTCTGGATCTTGGTACCACCCCTCCACATTTGTTACCAGTCAGTTGTATGATTGCAGAGAAGCCATTACACCTCCTTGGACCCCAGTGCCCTCATATCTAAAAAAGAAACAGAAGCTGGGTTATCATTTCTTTTGACTTGACATTCACACTCCTCAAGACACTGAGAGGACTTTTTCTATTACAGTTCCCTTACTTGGTGACTTCTATGTAGTCCACCTAAAAAGGACTCCACATATTTTAAGAAGTAACTTGCTTTAAGCCTTAAGCTGATAATAGGTTTTATTTTGATTAGATGGCATTGATAGTTTGACACTAATACACAAGGCACTGTTAACCATGTTTGGATATGAGCATGCTGGGACTTTTATGGTCTGAGTTAAAGCCACGGTTGGCCTAGGCCCTGAGCAGCAACTTAGCCAGCTTCTTATCCCTCTGTTCTTTCCTTATATGTCCTTCCTTCTAGCTCCATTCTCTCTGCTTGCCCGACTCACCCACACCCATTTAAGCCATGTCCTCTGGAGTCATGAGGAGGCTGCATTCCTTCCTTGCTGAAGGTCAAAGTCTAACTCTTGTCATTCCGGTTGGATAGTAGAACTGTTGACGGGCAGTGGTTAGAAGAAGAAAATATATATATACTGTAGGGAAAAAATGTGTAGACAGAGTTACCAAGGCTGAGTTCCAAATTGGTACCAGCCAGGTCTAGGGGAATAGGCCAGGTTTGCAAGAGTCTCAAGGAACTGCAAGACCCAGCAACATCTCTTTCTGGAAGCATCTTCTTCAAAGTGGGCCTCACTCAAAGACTACTGGGGCACTTCCAACTGTCTCACTCTCAGTGCTGCTTCAACTTCAACTTCTCCAGATTTGGCAAACAGCATCAAAGTAGACTGAAGACTATGATCATCAACCCTGGCTGCACGTAGACTCCTGGGGGAAGCTTTTGAAAGACACTGATGCCCAGGCCTGACCACCAGAGATTCTAGATTAATTGGTCTGGGGAAGATGATCCAGAAGATGATGATGCAGATGATCCTGGTGATCCAGATGTATAACTAAGCCTGAGAGTCCCTCCTCTAAGATGCCAATGCTATAAATTCACTTTAAAAGTTATCCATTGAAAAGAAAGACTGGTCACACCAGAGGGCACACACTGGTCACCCATGGTTAGAAGTTAGACTGCAAATGTATTTTGCTTGGCCATCACAATGTTAAGATGAAGAAACAAACAACAATAAATACCAGTCAAACAAACAAGTGGCATTTTAAAAAGCAAACCAACCAACCTTCATTTTGAATAGCTTTTCAGGAGGCCTGATACTCTGCAGGCTTTTGTAATTTCTGTTACTCACATAACCTTGAAGGTATCTACTTAGGCAGCTCCTGGTATAGTGGTGCATGCTTGTAATCCCAGTACTTGGGAGGCTGAGACAGGAGGATCGCGGGTTCAAAGCCAGCCTCGTCAACTTAGCGAGGATCTCAGCAACCAAGTGAGACCCTGTTTCCAAATAAGAAATAAAATAGAGCTGGGGGTGTAGCTTGGAGGTAGAATGCCTCTGGGTTCAATCCCCAGTACCAAACAAACAAACAAAAAAAAAAAAAAACAAAGAACTAGAGATTCCATCACACCATGTTTTTTTACACCCCCCACCTTTGCCTCCACACCACTGTCCCTAAATGCAAAGCAAGGCAGACCATGGGCTCAATGAACACTTACAGGTCAGGTTACAAAATCTGAAAATGTCCTTGGTTATAACACATTCCTACTAGTGGTTATAACTCAGAAGTAATAATAGTCTGGATTAGCTGTACATCTTCAAACCCTAAAATCCAGCCCAAGTTTGTGGTCAGGGCTTCTATTTCTGTTTCCTTTAGAGGATGTGACAAGGGTCAGATCAGTCTTTTAATCCTTTAAATCAACTTGCACCTGTCCACAGTGAAAAGGACGTATGATGCATGCAGACCTTCCAGGTTCAAATATGGTGGAGAGGAGAGGTCCTGGGGTCCCTTCCAGCACTTCACACACGGGGTCTTCTTGCCCTTCCAGACTCTTTTATCCTGTACCTCAACTACTGGGAGATAGCTGAGAATCAGGACGTGCTATTTTTTGTTTCCTTGTTTGCTCTTGGGCATCAGGACTCTAGGCTCTCAGGACTCCGGACTGCAAGATTGACACCAGCTGCCCCCTGGGTTCTTGTAGCTTTGAACTCAAACTGAATACACCACTGGCTTTCCTGGTTCTGCAGCTTGCAGACCACATATTGTGGGAGCTCTTGGCCTCCATAATTGTGTGAGCCAATCCCCGTGCTAAATTTCCTCAACTGTCTATTATCTATTATCTATCTATCTATCCATCCATCCATTCTGTTTCTCTGGGGAACCCTGACTAATAAATACCCAGTATCCTAGAGAAGGAAAAAGTAGTGTGTGTGTGTGTGTGTGTGTGTGTGTGTGTGTGTGTGTGTGGTGTATGTGTGTGGTACTGGGAATTGAACCCAGGGGCATTCTACCTCTGAACTACACCCCATCCCTATTTTTATTTTTATTTTGAAACAGGCTCTCGCTAGGTTGCTGAGAGTCTCACTACTTGCTGTGGCTGTCCTCCTCAAACCTGTGATCCTCCTGTCTCAGCCTCCCAAGTACTGAGATTATAGGTATGCGCCACCACGCCCAGCTGAAAAAAGTATCTTTCTTTACCAAAATTCTCTATGAACACTAGACAATTGGTATGTAAATACATGTAGTATAACATGAAAGATGCTGCCCTGTGTGTTGGCTTTATTGTTTCTATATGAAGGGCATTTGGGGGTCCTTTATTCATTTATTTACTTACCATGCATCTAATGAGAACTCTAGGGGGAGCCACTGATACCTTTTCTCGATGCCCCAGATGCCCTTGGTCTTGTGTGTGCCCCAGCTTCTGTGCATTCTGCTGCTAACTTCACACAGCTTTGCCCTTCTTCAGAGCTTTGGCTGTGGTTCTTGAAGCTACCTTGACTGAGCGTCGCTTTCACCCCCTTGCCTTTCCTACCAATGACTGAGTGGTATTGTGGGACGGGACATTCAGTACATTCGTTTCCCAAGAAGAAACAAACTCTGAGGTTTGATCTGTGCTCAGAGATCCCACAGGATCAGGCAGAAACTGGGGCTTTCTGTCTACATGGCCCCACTGCTTGGCTTCTCCCTCTTCTCAGGGCTTCCTCCCTCACCCTGTAATACCTTTGGCAAGCACCTCTTTAATAGATCATGTGCACTCACAATTGTGGGTCAGGGTTGCTTCTGTAAAAACCAATCTGAGACAAGAATCCTCTATGTGCCAGGCACTGTGAGTCCTAGTGCAAGAGATCACAATGGACAAATTAACCAATAGAGAGGCTTAAAAATGCCATTTAGTCTTCATGATTCTCTTATGAAATATATGATGTGGCTTTCAGGGACTCTACTCAATTTGGGTCATTTGAGAATAGTTTTTTGTTTGTTTGTTTGTTTGTTTGTTTGTTTTGGGGGGTTGTTGTGGCTATTGTTTTCAGTGCTGGGAATGGAACCCAGGGCCTCATGCATGCTAGACAAGTGTTTGACCACTGAGCTATACCCCAGCCCAAAGAAGAGCTCTGCAGAGTGATTGTCTATAAAGTTGTGGACAGGATATAGGGCAATCAAGAGAAATAGTGCAACATCCTAGAACTAGTAACAGTATTGTAAGATAAAGTGAGGCCCATTAAAATTTGAATGAGTTCATTGGAGCATTCAATGATTCATGAACTGGGCATCTCTAGACCACAGATGGTTCATAGATCCACTGGGGGGGATGACAGAGGAAACTTTTATAAAGTGTTCACAGAAGAAAGACAAAGAAAATATGTTTATTGGTGAAGGTGTAAAGTCCCTAGTTAAAGGAGAGTTGATAGATTCTGATTGTTTGAAAACGCTTGGGTTTTTGTTTTACTGTGTACATTGAGTTTGGGTTCAGTTTGCTTTTATAGGAACCCAAGGTGCTAGCGCTGTTTCAGACTAATGGTCTCCCATTAATGATTTTAACAAGAACTCTTTCTCTCACACTGTATATGGAGTACATAGGCACTAAAAGGTGCACATGTATTGGGAAAGGAGATTATGTATTCTGCAAAAAGGAACAGTTGAAGTGTTCAACTGGCGCCCATTTAATCTGTTGCATAAAGCAGAATTCTAACAAGCTAATGCTCCCTTATTTCTGATTCCATGGCAGGTTAGAAAGCAGGGCGGAGTCCGGAGTGGTGTTAGAGACAGATGGCAAGCTAGTGAAGGAGAAGGTGGACATGGAAATAGAAATGAGGACTCGGAAAGCATTGCAAGCTGCGTATGGCTCACATCTAGACCCTCAGCTTTATACTGGAAGAAGTGGGAGACCCATTCTCAGATCTCAGCATCTTCTCGGCACTTTGTTGCTCTTATTTATGGGGCCACAGTCCATTTTAAAAGGAAAAGTCTGAGTTTCTAAGAAAATGGTTAAAGTCAGTCATTGTACTCTGTTTAAGAAGGTGGTGGAGAACGCAATGGATTTCTTTTAAACATTCGCCTTCATAGTTAAATAGTAATAGTTAACATTAGCTGAGCACCAGGAGCCAGATTCTGTGCTAACTGTATCACATACTCTCCCTAAGTCTTCACCTTAATCCTACAAGGCAGAAACTATGATCATTCTCATTTTATAGAAAGGGATTGGAGAAGTTGAGTCAGGTTCCTATCTGCTTCACTGTTAACATGTGAACCAGCCTTAGAACCAGGTATGGCTGATCACAGTCCTGCTTTTAACACCCATCGTTTTTATGATCATGTGGTACTAGGGATGGGACTCAGAGCCTAACTCATACTAGGCAGGTTCTCTACTACTGAGCTACATCCTCATTCCCTAATACCTATCTTCTCCTATCTGCAAAACCTAACAAACATTTTAGAGATATTCCAGATCAACCTGGTTCCAGTGTATGAGACCCAGCCCCAAAGTGCTGTAAGACTAAAGAAAGGGAGGCAGACAAACCCAGGATTGCACAAAGTCCATTTTGGAGGGACAGAAGCATGGTCTTGGGCAACAGCAAGACCAAATGGCTCCTCATAATTTAGCTCAGAAGCAGGGGTGTATATATTGGTTAGGACAAAAGTGATTATTCTAGTTAGAATGTACCTGGTTCATCTCAAGCTAATAACAAACAGCCAGGCACATTCCTGGTACGAGGGTCCAGTTGCAATGCTGTATGCACTACTCTCCTGGTTTTGTCTGTTTATAGTTTTCTGGGGAACTATGCAGGAAAACCAAACTAGAGTTACTCTAGGGCAATCATGGCGGTTATGACTCAAGATGGATGTGGTCGTGTCAAGCTGAGTCCGAGTAGTTCAAGGGCATACCATCAGCTTTCTGGAGCCTTCTCTTCATCCACAGGCCATGTCTGAAAAATGAGGCAATATTATATTTCTTTGTGTGTGTGTGAGGTACTGGGGATTGAACCCAGGGATACTCTTTCTCTAAGTTACACCTATAACCTTATTTATTTACTTACTTATTTATTTATTGTGGGTTTTTGCAGTATTGGGGATTGAACCCAGGGGCATTCTACCTCCGAGCTCCACCCCCCAGTCCTATTTTTTATTCTTTATTTTGAAACAGAGTCTCACTAAATTGCAGAGGGCCTCACTAAGTAGCTAAGGCTGGGCGCAAACCCAGATCCTCCGGTCTCAGCCTCCCAAGTACTAGGATTACAAGAGTGTGCCACCACGCCCGGCTATTTATTTATTTTTGAAACACAGTCTCACTAAATTGCTGAGGTTGGCCTCTAATGTGTGATCCTCCTGTGCCAGTTTCCCAAGTATTGGGATTACAGGCATGAGCCAGCTGCAATATTATACTTCTTAAACTAGCTAATTCCGAGAGGATATTCCAATGTCACAGGATAAATAGAACAAGAAAGGGTATTTAATTTTTAAAAAAAGAACATACTAGTCAATCATCCTTTGAAAATGAGAATTGATTACGATTCTGCTTTTAAGAAATCTTTGAGAGAGAAAAAACATCCACATGTCCTGGTGGAGATAATTCAGTGTTTCACAGTCCTTCAGGCAGGTCCAGTTTGTCTTTGAGGGTTTTGCTGCATGCTGGCTTCTTTGCAGAAATGTAAAGGCCTCTTCCTGCCCTCCACAAGAGGGGGCTAGAATCCCCAGGACAGGATCCAACTATCCTTGGAAAGACCCAATGCAACATGACATGACCACTAGAGGGAGGCAGTGAGGTCCTTATGCTTCTTTCTGTGAGATTCCAATTTCTATTTGTTTATAATGTCATCATTTTGAAGCTGCTTCCATCAAAGACCCATGCTTTATACCTTGTGGATGGTGCCAGTAAAAAATGTGCTCTGCAAACCCAGGAGGCACACTTCAGCTCAGCATTTCCCTCTCGTCAGGGCTGGTGTCACACTAGCAGGTAATTTTGCAAGAGCCCCCAGGTACAGCTTACCTGGTAGAAAAGACATTTTCTTCTATTCAGTCTATTCATAAAATTTTCAGGATATATTAAATCCTTTCAACTATGCCACGCTTCAAGAATGCATGTTGATCACAAACAATGCAAACCATCTGCCTCTTGCCATTTCTTTTTGCGGTAGTCAGAGTCAATAGAAAATACACAAAGACAACAGGAGGGGTCAATTCTGGATGAAGTAGCCCACGCGCTCCCCAAATGAGTCATCCCTGATCTGTGGGAACTGCACCAGCCAATAGCACCACCCAGAGACTCTCTTGGAAGATTGCAGTGTGCTTCCTCAGGGTGCTCACTGAAGAAAGCGCCGTAGTGATCAACACAATGACAGTGATTACACAGGATTTATTCCTCAAGTGCCTTCTTTTGTACCTGTAGCTAAGAACACATCTTCTGAATGGATACACTTTAGGTTGTTAGGCAAACAGTAGTGCTGGGATTGGAAAAAGTTCAAGATGCTTTTCAGCATGTAATAATAGGCTTTCATTTAATATGACGCTAAGGACTCTATTTATTGATATGGAAAGACAGTCACTATACATACACACATATACATATACATATACATATACATATATTACGTGTGTGTGTGTGTG
>PVJS01052326.1:0-13648 GCA_004027185.1 Glis glis
AGGCCCTCCGCAACTTCGTGAGACCCGGTTTCAAAAATAAAGTATAAAAAAAATAGGGCCGGGGGTGTAGCGCGGAGGTAGAATGCCCCTGGGTTCAATCCCCGGTACTGCAAAAAAAAAAAAAAATTCACTTATAGCATGCACAAGGCCCTGGGTTCAATCCTCAACACTAAAAAAAAAAAATTAATTAACATATTTTATTTATTTATTTATTTATTTAATTTTGCGGTACTGGAGATTGAACCCAGGGGCATTTTACCTCCGAGCTACACTGCCAACCCTATTTTTTATTCTTTATTTTGAAACAGGTTCTCACTAAGTTGCAGAGGGCCTCACTAAGTAGCTGAGGTTGGCCGCGAACCTGTGATCCTCCTGTCTCAGCCTCCCAAGTACTGGGATTACAAGCATGCGCCACCGCACCCAGCTCTAGTTAACATATTTTAAAACATCATGCTAGCCGGGTGTGGTGGTACACACCTGTAATCCCAGTACTTGAGAGGCTGAGACAGGAACATCGAAGGTTTGAAGCCAGCATCAGCTACTTAGTGAGACCCTGTTTCAAAATAAAAATTAAAATAGGGCTGGGGATGTAGCTCAGAGGTAGAATGCCCCTGGGTTCAATCCCCAGTACCACACACACACAAATCATGTTGTATATGACAAATATATAAATTATTTTTTATTAAAGAACACTCACAGTACTAAGTACTTTGTATAAAGTCCAAATAGGACACACAGTTCTCAAGACTTAGCAGAAATGTGTCATATGTTATTTCTACTTTATAAGCAAAGGAGATAAGTGGTGGCTTTACTACTATTGCACACTGTATCAATGGGATGTTGTCAAGATAGTGTCTAAGTTGCAAGCTCCCTATTTGGAGTTTTGTCCATAAATTTGTATTACTTCCTACAACTCAAATGAAATCAAGAGATGGAACTGATACCTTTTTGAGAAATGTGAAAGGTCATCCAGCCATTGAGATGCTAGAAATTACACTGCCAAGAATAGCCCATGCCTGACATGTTGCTAAGCTCCCCTCTACAGGTCTCCCCTCGGTGGCAGTGGTGTGAGCCCACCAGCTCAAAAAGAGGCATCCTCACAAAGAAGGACATCCTGAGTCCTTAGGGCGTCATTCAGAAATGCATCAGTCAAGCCGGGCGTGGTGGCACATGCCTATAATCCCAGTATTTAGGAGGCTGAGACAGGAGGAACACAGCTTCGAGGCCAGCCTCAACTACTTAGTGAGACCCTGTCTCAAAATATAAAATAAAATAGGGCTGGGGGTGTGGTTCAAAGGTAGAATTCCCCTGGGTTCAGCCTCCAGTACCAAAAAAGGAAAGGAAAGCCGGGTATGGTGGTGCACGCTTGTAATCCCAGTACTTGGGAGGCTGAGACAGGAGAATCACAAGTTTGAAGTCAGCCTTGGCAACTTGATGAGGCCTTCTGCAACTTAGTGAGACCCTGTTTCCAAATAAAAAATAAAATAGGGCTGGGGGTATAGCCCGGAGGTAGAAGGCCCCTGGATTCCACCCCCAGTACCACAAAAAAAAAAAAGGAAAGGAGAAGGAAGGAAGGAAGGAAGGAAGGAAGGAAGGAAGGAAGGAAGAGAGGGAGGGAAGGAGGGAGGGAGGGAAAGGGGGCAGGCAGACATAGGTCAGAGATGGAATAGACAGAACACTGTGCTGGGAGCCAAGGGTTTAAGCGGGGAGGAACAGGCCTGCGGGTGAAGGGCTACCTTAGGCTCACAGCCCTCCAGAAAGGGAATCTTGCCCTGTTGGTCTCATCTTACAGGGTGGGAGGAAAGGAGAACCATCTCAAATCAGAACCACAGGAAGCTGGTGGAGTTGGGGCCGCCTCCATCTAAACCCTGATCTCATACTGCTTCCCTGTGGAGAATTCTCAGAACTGCACCTTCTCTCTCTGGGCCCCTGCCTGTCACGCCCGTCCAGTGTGGTCTCTGGCCTGGGCTCTGTATTACCCAAGAGCACTAAAAAATTCTCTGCTGTTAAGAACCTCAGCAAAAAAAGTGCAAAGGCCACAAGAGAATGGTCATGTCCTGAATCTAGAGGCATGTCCAACTGCAGGCTGATCTGCCAGGCATGCATCCTCCCCTTTATAGATACTTTTTAAAAGCCCAAAGCCTCTGTCTGCCCAACAGTGTTCCTTTGGCTTTGCTTTTATGGATGCAAGTTCTGACTTGTACTCTTAAGAGTTCCAAATAAAGCTGGGCATGGTGGCACACACCTATAACCCCAGTACTTGAGAGGCTGAGACAGGAGGATCGTAGGTTCAAGCCCAGCCTCAACAATTTAGTGAGACTCTGTTTGAAAATTAAAAAGGGAAAAAATGGCTGTGGGTGCAGCTCAGAGATAAAATGCCCCTGGGCTCAATTCCCAGTACCAAAAATAAATAAATAAAAGGGGCTGTGGGTATAGCTCAGAGGTAGAGTACCCCTGGGTTCAATCCCCAGTACTACACACACACACACACACACACACACACACACACACACTCCAAATAAATTGGTAAAATTGAGCCGGGCGTGGTGGCACAGACTTGTCATCCCAGTACGTGGGAGGCTGAGACCGAAGGATCCAGGTTCACGGCCAGCCTCAACTACTTAGTGAGGCCCTCTGCAACTTAGTGAGACCCTGTTTCAAAATAAAGAACAAAAAATAGGGCTGAGGGTGTAGCCCAGAGGTAGAATGCCCCTGGGTTCAATCCCAGTACCAGAAAAAAAAAAAAATTGGTAAAATTGCCTATCATTTCTCTGAATATTTTTCACAAGAGCTAAATGACAGTGCCCTGGCCAACACAAAGGTCCCCACATTCATCTTTTTATAATTGCCATCAGAGCTTCCTGCTCCTCCTCCATCCCACCCCAGGGTAGTTTAGACACAGGCACTAACAAGGGTCCCTCTACCCCCTGCTAGTCATCTTTGCAGGGCATCAGGGTAGTGAAACACATTTGAGACATAGATCTACTGCTGACAATTGCCTTAAGATACAAAACAGTGTTGTAGAGACATAATCGTGTCAGTGTTTTGTCTTCTTGTTTTTCTGTAGTTTAGGAACCAGGAAAAGGCTCGGATTCTCTTAATTAAGAAAAAATTAAAAATGAATGGAAAGCTACCATCATTAAAGTTTGATACTTTTTAGGGGAGATGAAAAAAAAAAGGCAGTAAATCCTTTGGGCCGATCAGGAGTATTTTCCAGTGACGATTTGGAATCAGAAAGTGGATAGGGTACTTGGGAGGCTGAAATAGGAGGATCGCAGGTTTGCGGCCAGCCTCAGCAACTTAGACCCTGTTTCAAAAAATAAAAAAGAAGCTGAACGTGGTGGCACACACTTGTAATCCTAGTACTTGGGAGGCTGAGACTGAAGGATAGCAGCTTCAAGGACAGCCTCAGCAATTTAGTGAGGCTCTCAGCAACCTAGTGAGACCCTGTTTCCAAATAAGAAATAAAATCGGTCTGGGAGCCAGGCATGGTGGCGCATGCTTGTAATCCCAGTACTTGGGAGGCTGAGACAGGAGGATCCGGGTTCGCAGTCAGCCTCAGCTACTTAGTGAGGCCCCCCACAACTTAGTGAGACCCTGTTTCAAAATAAAAGAATAAAAATAGGGCTGGGGGTGTAGCCCAGGGATAGAATGCCCCTGGGTTCAATCCCCGGTACTGAAAAAAAAAAAACATGGTCTGGGGATGTAGCTCAGAGGTAGAATGCCTCTGGGTTCAATTCCCAGTACTACAAAAAATAAATAAATATATAAATAAAATTAAAAATAAATAAAAAAGAGCCAGGCGCATGCTTGTAATCCCAGTACTTGGGAGGCTGAGACAGGAGAATCACAGGTTCAAGCCAGCCTCAGCAACTTAGTGAGGCCCTCTGCAACTTAGTAAGACCCTGTTTCAAAAATAAAAGAATAAAATAGGGCTGGAGGCATAGCTAAGAGGTACAATGCCCCTGGATTCCATCCCCAGTACCACAAAAAAGAAAGAAAGGAGGAAGGAAAGAAGGAAGGAAGGAAGGAAGGGAGGGAGGGAGGGAGGGAGGGAGGGAGGGGACGATGTAATTCGCATTCTGCAGAGAACGTGGGAGCCTCTCTCTTCCTCTCCTCTCCACTTCTGTCAAGGCTCCAGGGTGAAAGCTGTAAGTTGAAGAGGACAAGCCATCCGCAGAGGGTGACTTATGATGAGAAATGAAAATATTTGGATTAGCTATAATACCAAGCCAGTGATATTTACAAATTATTAAACTGCCAGCCTCACATCAAACACTTTTTTTCTTTTATGAAATGTTAAGCTGTGCTACATTCAGTTTGTTTCAAACTGTCAGGGCCATTATTTGATGTTCCTCTTTGTTTGTTTATCTTAATTAAGATGTGGAATCAATCATTTTTACTTTCCCTCTCCAAGAGCAGCAGCCGGCTCAGAGGCAGGATGAGGGCCGGCCACCCCAGAGGACCGCGCAGGTGCTGAGCTGCGTGTGTTCACAGAGGGATCAAAAACACATATGTTCTCTGGGGTGTGTGGACAGACTGACAGATTTTTGATAAGAAGGAAAAGAGTCTTCCTCTGTGGTGAGGAAGGACATTTCTATCTAGAACAAGTAAACACAGCGGCAGATTCCATTTCCGTTCTGGGGATGATTTTCCCCAGCGCCATCAGGACAGCTCACCTGGCGTGGGGGGTGGAAAACGCCGAGGTAGGGCTGGAAGGAGGAGACAGAAAGCGCTGCCTCAGATCAAGCACGAAGCAGGAAATGGAGAGCCTTGACTCTTGTCCAGTAATACGATCGCTCTTCTTGCCACACTAACTTTCTTTTCCTTTTTTTTTTTTTTTTTTTTTGCCGGGGGAGTGGGTACTGGAGGCTTGAACCAAGGGGTATTCTACCTCTGAGCTATACCCCAATTCTATTTTATTTTTTATTTTGAAACAGGATCTCAGTAAGTTGCTGAAGCTGGCCTTGAGCCTGCAAATCTCCTGTCTCAGCCTCCTAAGAACTGGGATTACAGGCGTGTGCCACCATGCCCAACTTCTTTTCCATTCTTCATGTTCAATCTCCAAGACATTAGGTCATAATCTGCAGGAAGTAGGATGGCTTGTTGTTGGAGAAACCATCTCATATCCAAACTACTTTGAGTTCCTCTTTGCATCGCAATACTTCTGGCACAACAACTCTGTATAAGAGCTGTCACAAGGGTTTTCCCAACAGTGCAGCTTAATTCTGCCGCGATATCTGCTCTTTCCTACTCAGCCCCCCTTTTGAGGAGCATTTCAGAACAGCTAGTCAGGGGTAGAGAAGCAATCAACTGGACACAGAATGGAATTGTACTCTGCACACCGACCAGCCTTTCCAGGGATAAAACCTGTGACCTTGGTCTCATTAGCACCCATGCCCTATCCAACCGAGCTAACTGGCCGTACAATTCAATCAACTGGACAAATGAGAAACACAGAGAAAGGAAGCAAGTTTACTGCATGATTTAGGGAGGTCAGATGGGAAATGAAGCAGTGCTTTCCTTTTAAAACCATCCTAGTCGACAAAGCAATCCAAACACAGCCATGGAGTTACACAGATTTCTTGTATTTTAGATCAAGTGTTTCTAGAACAGCATTGTTCTGTGCGGACCCCAAGATCTACCACTGACTGCAAGGTACTGACAATATCTGTAACATCACTTGGAGCCCTAGAGTTCAGGCAAAGTACACCTTTTCCGTTTATTAGAAACTTTGTTTATGCCAATCTAGGCAGAATTTGTACACGAAACTGGTAATAACATTTCTCCTAGTTAGCATTGTGAGCGCTAGTAGCCAGCACACAATCCCAGAGCCACATATGCTCCTGAAAATATTGCGGAAGTTGACTCCAGGGATTCAGGCAAGACAGCCCACATTAGGCAAGAGGTGGACTTCTGAATCACATAATTCCAAGAGGAAGCATAACCTCTCAAAAGACAAACCAACACTTCATTTATTTGAGGCCTCTGTTATGACTCCTGGGCCACAGATAACTACTTCCAACCAATCCTCACTCTTCATTAGTGGGAAACACTTTGCTCTAATCACCACAAATTACCCAACACCTGGAATTAAGCAGTCTGCTCTTGCCACACTGATTCGCTTCTTTTCCGGTGGGATACTCTAGGTTCATAAGGTGACTGCCCATACTTGTTTAGCTGTGTCCTGGTGTGGCTGGAACTGCTAACTAGCCTCCAATATCCATTCTCCCCTTCTTCTGCACTTCTAGATGGACTCATGACTGCCCGCGCCCTACCTTCCTGGCAACTAGATTCAACCCTGTGACTTATATCTGACCAGTGGGATATGGAAAGCAATGTGACCACTTCTAGGGTCACACACAAGTGTCCTTAAGCAGGTCGCAGGAGGTTGATGCTCTCTCTATTGACCCTTTCCTTCCTGATGACTAGAGCTGGAGCCAGCTTGGACCATGAGGAAGAAACCGTGTGCTTTATAAAGATGGTGGAATCCGGGGCATGGTGGACCACACCGGTAATCCCAGTACTTGGAAGGCTGAAACAGGAGGATCACAGGTTCAAGGACAGCTTCAGCAACTTAGTGATGCCCTCTGCAACTTAGCAAGACCCTGTTTCAAAATAAAAAAATAAAAGGGGCTGGGGATGTAGCTCAGAGGTAGAATGCCCCTAGGTTCAATCACCCAGTACCAAGATAAATATTTATAAAGATGGTGGAGACAAGACAGAACGAGCCTGAAGTGCCTTCCGTTCCCAGCTGCCTCACTCCAGTCTTTCTGTGTGTGAGAGAGAAACGACGGTCTGTCTTCCTAAGGCCCCTATTATTGGGGTTTTTATCACATTGTACTAATCCTGATACAGCCAGTAAGGATTCCTTTGGGGAATAACCAAGGTCAATCTGATAGGGTAAGACAGGGAGGAGTCTACAAAGAATGGGATATACTGTAATGAAACAAAGACAAGTGGTTTCTGAGGCCATTTAAAAGGATGAAATAATCCAAATTTATATGAACATTGATAATAATTTCCCTGGAATTTCTTAAGTGGTGTTATGCAGAAGTTCTAACTTTCATAGACTAATTTTGTTTCTTCAAATCAAAACTGCGTGTCAGCACACACTTGTAATTCCAGTACTTGGGCGGCTGAGACAGGAGGATCCGGGATCGCAGCCAGCCTTGGCTACTTAGTGAGGCCCTCCACAACCTAGTGAGACCCTGTTTCAAAATAAAGAACAAAAAATAGGGCTGGGTGTGTAGCTCGGAGGTAGAATGCCCCTGGGTTCAATCCCCAGTACCACAAAAAAAAAATAGAATAAAGACTAAATAAAAAATAGGGCTGGGGTGTAGCTCGGAGGTAGAATGCCCCTGGGTTCAATCCTCAGTACCAAAAAACAAACAAAAAAAAAATCTTGGTAATAATGGTCCTGGGCAGTTTTTCAAAATTGTGATGTTTACTCATTGTCTTGGTTCTATGCCAGGTCACCTTTGGTTACTTTGTTCTTTGCGGCACCTCTCTTACCCCTCACTGTCTGTCTGGTACTCAGGCCCCTCACCTGCGGCCCACCAGGAAGCCAGCAGGTTAACAAGGACCCATCATTCATATTCTCTCTGAGGCTGTGGCTCGCAGCCCTAGATGAGCATCAGAACCATGCACACCTCAGCCACAACTGCAGACGCCCCTGACTCAGGTGTCCACGGTTTTAAAGGGTTGGCAGGGAAGGTACAGCTGCAGTTAAGAACCCGGCTCTAAGGTGTTGATGATAGGCTCAGTGTGGTACACCCACCTCGTGGATATCTCTGCTCAGCAGTCCCCTGCATGGTTACGAGTGTCCCTGCCTTGTCCCTAGGAAAGCCGGAGCTGTGTGCCTCCCTCTCCAGGGTCCAGCGATGCGCAGTTTGTTACCTGGTACCGTGCTGGATGAGAGCGCTGGGCTTAACGTACTGCCTCTCCCAGAGCAACCGCAGTCAGCAGGGACTTGTGCGCTCATCTAAGAGAACGGGCTTTCAGGAATTTCAGGTGGGATTTCAGGAATTAAGGAAGTAGGTTGAGGAGATATTTTGGAAGAGGGACCTTTTCCAGTTCCTTTAAATGCACATCATTTAAGCAGCACCGATTCTACTTAGAAAACAACAGCAACAAAACCACTGGGCCTGTTCCAGAAGATGTGTTACTTCTAGAAAAAAAAAAAGAAAAAATTATTTCTTCTTTTGCCTTCAACTGCTGTTGGGAATCGCCCTGAGCCCTCGTGCTTTCTCTTGGCCAAGAGCAGCAGCGCCGGTCATCCCTAATTCTGCCGTAATTAAACGGCAAGAGAGCGCGCGTGGAAAGAGCGTAGCGCGCTGTCCTGAGGAGCTTTTCATACCTGGGATGTGATCTTAGAACACAGAGCAGAGGGTCATTTAGTAATCAATCCCCTATTACAGCACAGCACAGGCCGATCAATATTTTCATGCATCTGGCCATCTTTTACCAACCTGGAGTAATTAAGATTCCACAACGTCTTAGGTAATCCTTAATATTTCACGGCCTTTTCTTCTCAACTGTGTAAGTTGTTTCTTTTCTCTTGTATCCTTTCCTTCCAGACCCTGTAAATACCTGCATCATAGGCCAATTATAAAAAATAAAATTAAATAAAAGGTTTGAAATTGCTCTAAAAATTTTAAAGCTTTATATAAATGTATGGTAATATTTCTGTAATAGAAACTGTATTCTTGGTTGTAGCAGTATTTCAAAGCTGACAGAAAGAGGAGGGGGAAAGACTGAAAATGTGGAGAGATTCATGCTAAGGATTGGCATGAGAATGTCTTCCTTGTCCACTTACTAACTGGGAGATTTGAGCAAGGCCCTTTAATTTCTCCATTAGGAAGAAAACGCGCCAGGCGTGGTGGCGCACGCCTGTAATCTCAGTACTTGGGAGGCTGAGACAGGAGGTTCCCAGGTTTGAGAGGTTTGTGGCCAGCCTAGCAATTCAGCAAGACATTGTTTCAAAATAATAAAAGGAAGCTAGGCATGGTGGCACACGCCTGTAATCCCAGTACTTGGGAGGCTGAGACCAGAGGATCCGGTTTCGCTGCCAGCCTCAACTAATTAGTGAGGTCCTCCACAACTTAGTGAGACCCTGTTTCAAAATAAAGAATAAAAAATAGGGCTGGGGGTGGAGCTCGGAGGTAGAATGCCCCTGGGTTCAATCCCCAGTACCGCAAAAAAAAAGAACAACAACAACTAGGGGTGTAGCTCAGAGGTAGAAAGCCCCTGGGTTCAATCATCAGTACAAAAAAAATGGAAAATGATCATTTTTCTTATTATACAAAACTATTCTAGACAGGCACGGTGGCACACATTTGTAATCCCAGTACGTGGGAGGCTGAGACAGGAGAATTTCAGGTTCGAGACCAGCCTCAGCTACTTAGTGAGGCCCTCTGCAACTTAGTGAGACCCTGTTTCAAAATAAAAATAAAAAATAGGGCCAGAGGTGTAGCTTGAAGGTAGAATGCCCTGGGTTCGACCCCCAGCACAGAGAGAGAGAGAGAGAGAGAGAGAGAGACTATTTTTAGTATAGAGGTAGTGGTGAGGATTAATGAATCAAGGAGTATGAGGAGATTTAAGAGTCCATAGATTTTAAAAATCCTGCAGACAGACTCTGGAAGGGAAATCACAAGATAAACCCAAGATCGCGGTGATGAGCTAGACATGGTACCCTGGCATCCGGGCATTTGTCCCTTAGTTCTAGTTATTAGCACACTTCCTCTACTAAATAGGACAAAAGGAGCAGCTATGGCTCATCCCCATTGCAAAAACACATTGAATTGTCTATTGAGATTTTCTTTTAACCATCACAGATTTATTGCCCTAAAAAATAAGGATTTGTAACGAGAGGATCCTCACACCTTTCTTGGTATGAACTGCTCTCCAGGAGCAGGCAGAGACAGATGAAACATAAACAGGATGGTGAGCACCAAGTGCAGCCTCTGCTAATTGTTTGTTTTCTTTCCAAAGTGGCAAGAAGTTGGAGTTTCCTGCTTCATTTTATATACAAATTGAGGTCTTGGGGGAGAGTATCCTTCATGTGAACCACTCTCCCAGTTACAGGAGAAAACTGAGTAACAATAAAACCCTCAGGGACATCATTTAATATTTTCAGCATCTCACAGGAGCTTCTGACACTTGGGTCTTCCAGGGGAAAGCTGATTTATACCTCCAGTCGCTAGACAATGTAAAGGTGAGGTCAGGCACGGGCATCCTTCATCCCTCTCCCTGGTGCTCACAGGTCCCTTGGGCAAGGTGGAATCAAAGCATTTCAAATGGTAGAGGTCACAGGAGTGACACCGTAAGAAGCACGGAGCACAGCCCCCTTCCCCTACCAGTGGGGCTGACGCCCATCTATCTTCATATTGCGGAGGTTTCCACTTGAAAAATTACACGCAGTTGGTTTTATTTTTCCTTCCCTTCCTATTTTTAAAACATGATTTCCACCCCCAATCTGAAGTGTAATTTATGTCAAGAATAATGATTATGTGTTTCTGATTATTTTTTAAAAAGGTGAAACCTTTAACATAAACACAGAACAACAGGTGTCTTGTTTTATGGCCTTCTGCCTTTCCAACCCTATAAATTAAAATCTTGCTTCGGTTCTCTCCGTACTGACCTGAAGTTGTCTTCCTAGGACATCCTAGGAATTCTGTGCTCTCTGGCACAACACCACCCACGTGGTACATTCTTAATAAATTTTCCTTGATTGGATTTGATCTGCAGGTACGTTATCCAATTCTGGTCATGCCCAGTGATACAATAATATTCAGTGAATTGCAGCTCAAGCTTATACCCTGAGCTTCTGACCTCAAATTTTGTAATGGGGTTCCATACCTTTTATTACTTGTGAAATAAAGTAGATCTCCAGTGGAAAGAGACATCCTGTTTTTGTGGGTCCCCTTGCAATGTAGGGAGAGCTTAGGCAAATTAGACCTATGGTACAAAGTACAATATTAGAACTCCAAATGAGTCTTAAAATCGCATAAAGACTACAGATTATTAAAGTATTCTTAGAATGATACTTAATTTGAATAGAGTTTTGTGTAAGTGTTTTTAATAAAATTGTTTCTTTTTTTGTGTGTGGTACTGGGGATTGAACCCAGGGGCATTCTACCTCCAAGCGCCACCCCCAGCCCTAATTTTTTTTAATTCTTTATTTTGAAACAGGGTGTTGCCAAGTTGCAGAGGGCCTCACTAGGTAGCTGAGGCTGGCTGCGAACCTGAGATCCTCCTGTCTCAGCCTCCCAAGTACTGGGATTACAAGCATGCGCCACCACGCCTGGCTCCAATAAAATGTTTCTCTTTATTCTACACTGATTTCTTCTTTCTTTTCTGGATTCCTTTGCTATGTACTAAGCTTAGGAATTTTCTATAACCAGTCATTCAAAATGGACATTATTGCCAGGTATGGTGGCGCACGCTTGTAATCTCAGTACTTGAGAGGCTGAGACCTGAGGATCCGGGTTCACAGCCAGCCTCAGCTATTTAGTGAGGCCCTCTGCAACTTAGCAAGACCCTGTTTCAAAATAAAGAATAAAAAATAGGGCTGAGGGCGGAGCTCGGATGTAGAATGCCCCTGGGTTCAATCCCTAATACCACAAAAAATGGACATTATTATGTAAATATGGACATACATAGCTTTGCTATAAAATCATTCTAAACCCGGTACAGGGAATTGAGCCCAGAGGCATTCTACCTCTGAGCTATACCCCCAGCCCTATTTTATGTTTTTATTTTAAAACAGGGACTCACTAAGTTAAAGGGAGCTTCCTGAGGTTGCTGCGAACCTGCAATCCTCCTTTCTCAGCCTCCCAAGTACTGGGATTACAGGCTTGTGCCGCTGAGCCTGGCTTCATTTTCTAATTGTTTTTAATTTGAATAATGTAGGTACATAGTTTCTTTAAAAAAATCAAGTAGTAACACAAGCAGCCCAAACTTGAAATTCTGCTTTCCAGAATTAACCCTTTCAATGATTTCATAAATTCTTTTACCCATTCTGGTGTGTACTTTCCACATTTCTAAAAAATATGACTAAACAAACCAGGGATGCTGGCGCACACCTGTAATCCCAGTACTTGGGAGGATGAGACAGGAGGATCACAGGTTCAAGGACAGCCTCAGCAAGTAGCAAGACTCTCAGCAACCTACTGAGACCCTATTTCAAAAACAAAAAATAAAATAGGGTTGGGGGTATAACTCAGAGGTAGAATGTTCCTGAGTTAAATCCCCAGAACCACACAAAAAAAAAAACCCACACACATACAATATGACTATATAGCTATTTTAATATATCAATTTCAGACATTATCTATTGATTTCACATTACAACAGAGGAGGATTTAGCAGCCCTATCCCAACCCAACTTTCCCTTGCTTCATCTTTCTAGTGTGGCTATATCATAATTTTTAGTTAATCAATATTCAATGTTTACATTACTTTAGCTATGTAAATATTATTTACTGTCAACTCTCATAGAGAGTTGTACAATTAAATTTTATTTGTTATTTTTCCTAGAGTTGGCAAATGCATTGGCTTTTTCATTTGATTAGTTTTCTAAGTCACTATCTCTAATTCTTCCCAAACTTTGTAGCAGAATTTTAAGATTCCTCTGACTACTGTTTTCCTCATGGTCAAACACATCAAGCCGGGCATTGTGGAGCATTCCTGTAATCCCAGTACATGGGAGGCTGAGACAGGAGGATCACAGGTTCAAAGCCAGCCTCAGCAACCCTATTTCAAAACAAAAAAAAAAATCGGGCTAAGGGTATATATAGCTCAGAGGTAGGATGTCCCTGGGTTCAAGTACTACACACACACACAAAATCTCTCCTGGAGACCTGCATCCTCCTGCCCAGCTGGCACCCTGGGACTCCGTTACCCCTTTCCTCTCTCAGAGCTCCACCTTCTGAGTCTAATGTCACCTTCTTTCTTGGTCGACTCCCACATTTTGATGGGGCATATATTTTGGTGGCATCCTCAGAAAGGCTGCCTGGGAGGTCAATTTCTCCAGACATTTCATATCTGAAAACCTCTTTATTCTACTTTTACACTTGACTGGTAGTTTGAGTATAAGAATGCTGGTGAAAATTGTTTTCCCTCAGAATTTGGAAAGTTTCGCCTCATTGGCTTCCAGTGTTGCTATGGGGAAGTTGAGTGCCATTCTGGTTCCTGACCAGGTATGACCTGCTTTTCCCCATCATTCAGAAGCTTTTTTGACCTTTTCCTTGCCCATTGTGTTCTGAAATTTCACAGTGATTACCAAGGTGTGAGTCTACCTTTCTGTGCTGAGTGTCTGACGGACCCTTTCAGTCAGAAGATAGTCTTTCATTTTGACAAATGTTATTACTCCTTTGATCATTTCCTTCTCTTTGTTTTTGTTTTTGTTTTTGTTTTTGTTTTTGTTTTGGTGCTGGGGATTGAACCCAGGGCTGTTCTACCTCTGAGCTTCACCCCCCAGTCCATTTTATTTTTTATTTTGAAACAGGGTCTCGCTAAGTTGCTGAGGCTGGCTGCAAACCTGTGATCCTCCTGTCTCAGCCTCCCAGATACTAGGATTACAGGTGTGCACCACCATGCCAGGTTCCTTCTGTTTTCTATGTTCTTTTTTTTTTTTTTTTTTTTT
>PVJS01052327.1:0-13650 GCA_004027185.1 Glis glis
ATCTCCCCCCCCCCCCGCCGCCTCTCTCCTTGCACATGGAGAATATGCCATGTGAAAACAGAGAGCAGCCCCCCTCTGCAAGTGGAGGAGAGAGCGCCCTCATCAGAAACCAAACCTGCTGCACCTTGATCTTGGACTTCAGCCTACATCATTTCTGTTGCCTAAGCCTGTGATATTTTGTTATGACAGGTGGAGCTGACTAACGCTCCTCACTGTACTTCACTCTGTGCACACAAAAAGATTCTTTGATCAGTCTTATAAAGAAATGCGTGACAATGGAGAAATATATTATCAACATTGCTTACATATTGATAGCACAATCTTAGATCTCCAGGAGTTTTAAAAAAATTCCTTGTTAGCATAGGATCAAAAAACATTTCTCTATTGACATAATTGGGTTTTTAATAGTTCTAAAGTTATTATAAATTTGATACCCATTCTTCCTACTTTTTCTTCCATATAATCATCATCTATTTAGTAATCAGTAACCATGAGGCACTATTTACAGTTTAGATCTTATATTTGTAGATTATTTCTTCCAATTTTAATAATCAATATACTATTTTTTGTAGTACTGGGGATTGAACCCAAGGACATTCTACCCCTGAACTACACCCCTTGCCTGATTTTTCTTTTATTTTGAAACAGGGTCTTTCTAAGTTGACAGGGCTGTTCTCAAACCTGCAATCCTCTGTCTCATCCTCCCAAGTACTGGGATTACAGGTGTGCACCACCATGTCCAGCTAATATACTATTAACTATGAAGAAATTGTGTTTTTTTCTTTTCTAAATTAGTTCTTAGGTATGCTCTATACATTCAGTTTTCTATACACAAGCATAAATATCTTTATACACCATCATCAGCTCTCAGAGGTATCTGGTAGCAGGAGGAAATATGATTCAAAATTACTATGGCTTTTTATTTTTTATTTGTTGTACATGCTTTAGTTTTATAATTTTTTACTGAAGCATTTGTGATATTAGTCACTATTTTCTGAGCATGTACAATTGACCAAAAGTATAGAATTAATATAGCCAGCCTTTTCTGTAGAGTTAGTGGTGTATCTACCTCAAATGTAGTTACTTAGTTTCCTATATTTATTCATTCACCTATGTTGGGTTTTAAGCTTAGGATCTTAGCCATAAGTGGGAAATAGTTATCATAAAATACATTAAGATAGTATATGTCCTTGTATTATTATATGTCTCTTAATTTGAATAGAGTTTTCTTGAATTTACATCATCACTGCCTCTGCCTAAGTAGTAGTCCTTAAATTTAATGTATATCTCTAATCGCCCTTATTAGCAGGGACCTCCCCCCCCATTCATATGCATTTAATGATTATAGTCATAAAAGAAGTGCCTTAGATAAGTTTATATTGATTATCCTTCACAATGTAATTACCAAATGGATACAATTGAAATCAGTTAAGACTTTTTCTGGGTAGAGCCATGCTCCAAAATATAGGATACAGGCACACAATATAAGGAAGAATTAAGTCAAGAACAAAAATTAAAATCATTTTCAGCTGTTTTTTTATCCATTACTGTGTACATTTCTCATCTTAGTTACTTTCCTGAACTGAGATTACCACTGTCACAAAAGTATGCAAAAATTCTGTTCCAAATAATGTCTAAAAGATTCTGTTGAGTGTGTATATGGATTCAAAGAAGAAAAATTTAGTTCAGATTGTTAGTAATGAAATAATTTAGCATTATAATAACCAGTTGTAGCTGGTTATGGAAATGCTAGCTGGATTGGCTGCAGGATTTGTTTATGCACCTCACAAATATTGATTGTAGGATCTTCAGTGTCCTGGGCTCGCTCTCTCTTCTCCCTCTCCCCCTTCTATTGGAGAATATAATTTGGATGGGTTTTGCATTTATCCTAGAGATGGTTATGAATCTAATTTTTTTCTTTCTTAGACAGATGAGAGAGGAAGATGAGGCCCCTGAGAGAAAGGCAGAGACTGTGTACTAATTCAGTGCATTAAAAAGGCAATCTAAGGATATGATTTTAATTAGCCCTAATAGTCTAAGCAAGGTGAATTGACCATCTGTGGCTTAGAAGGAAGAGAACTGCTGACAGTAGTGGAAAGCTGCCCAAAAGGGCATTTCATGCCAAAGTTGTCTTAAAGTACCTGAACTACACATTATCCCAGGAGGAGGTCGACTCTGTGTGATAAGACTCAAGCTAAATTAGGTAGGAGTCTTTTAATCAAAGTCAGCATGGGTTAGCCTCAGTTATGCTTGCCAATTTTCAAAGACTAGGAAGCAAATTTTTCCTAAATATTTCTTCATATACTTCCTAAGGATTTTTTTCATTCAGTATATCTAGGTATAAATATTTCAGTAATTTTACATAGTAAGGTGTGGGATCATTTTATTACAAATTTGGTAAATCTGAGAAAGTAGTCACTAGAGTATAATTTCATTTCTATTCCTCAAATTCATTCAAGAAAAAATTTCACCACCACTTGGTGGCAGTGTACCTAAGGGCAAAGAGCACCCACCTGAAAACCTAATTTAAGTGCCAGACTTCTAAATAAAGCCTCTGAACTTTCTACCTATACATTTATTGATTGATGGATTGATTGATTCACTCAACAAATGTGAATTGAAAATCCAGTAATTTTCTTGGCCTAATGTTTTTCTTCAAAAGCAAAACAACCTTTTAAAGACATAATTCATATGCCATGAGACTTTGCTTTTAAAGTGTACCATTAATGGTTACCAGTATAATAACAGTTGAGTGTGACTTTATCTCATCACAATCAGTTTTAGATCACCTTTATCACTTTAACTGTCACCTCTTGCCCTCCTATTCTCCTTCATCTTCTGCATCTTCTCCTCCAGCCCTATGGACTACCTTTCTACTTTCTTTTTGTAGAGATATTCCTATTCTGGACATTTCATGAGTGAAATCATAGAATATATGTTTTTTCTGCTATAGCTTATTTCATTAGCCCAATGTTTTCAAAGTTCATCCTGTTTCAGTAAGTAGCTCATTCCTTTTTGTGACCAACTAGTATTTCATTGTATGCATATACCATATTTTGTTTATCCATTCATCAGTTGATAGGCATTTGTATTATCTTCACCTTTTGGCAATACTAAATAATGTTGCTATATTTGTTTACAAGTTTTTGTGTGGACATGTTTTCAGTTCTCTTGGGTAAACATATCTATGAGTAGAATTTCTAGATAATATAATAACTGTTTAGTGATTTGAGAGCTATTTTCCAAAATGGCTACATTATTTTCCACTCCCATGAGCAGCATGTGACTGTTGTAATTTCTCTGCATCCTTGTCAACACTTGTATTAGCTAACAGTGATTCTAGCCACCCTAGCACGTATGTGATGATAAAGCATGTGGTTTTGATTTGTATTTCCCTGATGACTAATGATGTTGAGTATCTTTCCATGGGTTTATTTGTTTGTCATTTTTATGTATTTCTGGGAGAAATGTCTACTCAGATCTTTTGTTCACGCGTGTGTGTGTGTGTGTTGCTGGGGATTGAACCCAAGGGCATTCTACCTCCATGCTACACCCCCAAACCTATTTTATTTTTATTTTGAAACAGGGTCTAGCTAGGTTGATGAGAGTCTCACTACTTGCTGAGGCTGTCCTCAAACATATGATCCTCTGGTCTCAGCCTCCCAAGTACTAGGATTACAGGTGTGTGCCACCACACCCTGCTTGTTTACTTTCTAATAGGGTTATTTGCCTTTTATTATTGAGTTAAAATTTTGTATGGGTGTTAAGAGTGTGTAGTGAGATACACCACTTTCATAGGCAGAGGCTGGTTGGAATGCCACAGTGAGGAACTGCTAAGGGTGGCATGAGGTCATTGGATACCCAGGGAAATGATTTTATGTCACAAAGGCTGTTTGGTCCTGCTTTGCTGCTTGCTCTCTCAAACTAACATGGGGCCATGTATGCACCCTGCCATGATCATTATATCTGCTTCTGCATTCATCCTTTAGGTTACTCTTTCTCTTTCCTGTGCTTCTTAATTCCTTGTTAATTCTATTATCAGCACATTGGGTAGGTGGTTCCCTAAGATATTCATAAAGTGAATTGTAATTACATGTAACCCAAATTGGCTTTTTAAAAGGAGGGGTTATCTCTTTGTCATTTTCATGTCCCTAACACCTTGTAGACTAGTTGACATGGATTAAGCATTTATGAAATAGGTGAAAAATGCATATTTTTGTCCCTGGAAATTCAATTTGGATTTTTACACTAAATATTGAGTTTTAGTGTGTGAAAGAAAATCCTGGCATACATGCTGGATGTTTTATCCTCCAGGGTTCTTCTGTTGGAATATTAACCCACAATGCCATGCAATCAGGAGGTGCAGCTTTTAGGAGATGGTTTATTTGATCATGAGGGCAAATCCTCATGGCTGGATTAGTGCTTCTATGGCAGATAGCTCAGAGTTGGCTGGCCCCTTTCACCACGTGAGGACACAGTGAGAAGGTGGCCTCCTGCAGCCATGAAGAGGTCCCCACCAGAATCCAGTCATGCTGGCACCCTGATCCTGGACTCCATGCCTCCAAAACTGTGAGGAAGAAAAACGCTGTTGTTTGTACACTACTTATTTAATGATATTTATATAGTGGTATAGATATGCTAATAGAACACAATACACTAGTATTCTTGTGATAAAAAATAACTTTTGTTTGCAAAATCCTCAGACTCTAAACCTTCTTTCTCTTTTAGACTATATTCTTCTTGTTCAGAAAAGCTGTTACTATGCATGAATTTTTAACTGCACTACAATTAGGACATGACAAAATGCTCTAAATTGTAATAAATATTTTGGTAGTTACTCCCTGTGAAACACATTTTGGTCACAATTCAGTATGAATAAAATGGACAAAGTTAAAGATGCAGTAATTATACAATCAAGGGAGACATCTAGAAAAAATGAAGACTAAAATTTCTTATGTACCAAATTCATTTTTATTATTAATTATCCCTAACAAAAATGAAAAAAGATAAAACAAGGCAAATATAGGTGAGGGATCTATCAATATCAGTGGTAAAACTATATCATCACTTTGGCTTATATGTAATTGTAATTTGCTGCATACATTTCTATGGAAACTGCCTACCCAATTAAAAGGGGATTTTTACCACAGTTGGTGGGTGTCGTCAATTTTTTGTTCTGAGTTCAGACCCATCACACATTCTGTAAGAAGCAACATGATGCTGTCTTAATCAGAACACAGTGCTTCCCTCCTACTAAGAAAAATAAATACGATATTTGTGAGTCTGCATCCACCACTTCTTTTTTTTTTGCAGTACCAGGGATTGAACCCAGGGGCGTTTTACCTCTGAGCTACACCCCTGGCCCTATTTTTTATACTTTATTTTGAAACCGGGTCTCACGAAGTTGCGGAGGGCCTCGCTAAGTAGCTGAGGCTGGCCCAGAACCCGGATCCTCCGGTCTCCACCTCCCAAGTACTGGGATTACAAGCATGCACCACCATGCCCGGCTCCATCCACTTCTTTAGAGGACCAGCAATGAAAATAATTAGTCCCCGAGATGAAATTATGTACTTTGGTTTCCCTTTAGTATGTTCTTACTGACATCGAAGAAGAAGGAAGTGAGTCTGACTGCTGGATGCTCAGTAATAACACTTTATCACAAACTTACAGTGCGTGAAGACAACAGGATTTCAAATGAGCCAGGGATTTTTATGTCTGTGTGATTCTTACAGGATAGTTAGCCACATAGAAGTGAGGATTGTTTAAAGAACAGTGTGCTTCTCCTTTAGAATGGTCATTTAGCTTGCAAAATGCCATAGGAATTAAGACCACACTGAGTTATTACATAGATACATGCAGGAAGGTAGTTTGAAAGGAGGGGCATTTTTCTTGTTTGATTTTTAAAACAGCAATAAATGAAATTCTGGCCTCTCAAGAAGGTATCAGCGAGTAAGATTTTTCTTATCACCACCTCCTTACTCTCTTCCATGTAAAGAGAAGAATAAGTCAGTTCTCATTTTTCCCTTCTGCTGCAAGCCATTGTTTTTAGATCATTGTTTTGTGTGTGTGTGTTTGTTTTTGTTTTGTTTCCTCCTTTTGGCTGAAAGCTTTATGGACACTGTTTGCACATCAGGATCTCCCTCCAAACCAGGTTATATAGTTGTGACTCATATATTTTGTGTGCTGGTGGGGGATGGGTGGTACTGGGGATTGAACCCAGGTATATTCTACCAACTAGCTACATTCCCAGCCCCATTCATTCATTCATTCATTTTTGAATAGGGTCTCCTTAAGTTGCTGAGGCTGGCCTTGAACCTGAGACCCTCCAATCTCAGCCTCCCAAGTAATGGGATTACAGGTCTGTGCCACCATGTCTGGCTGGTGACTCTCATCTTTGATTCTATCCATACCTCCTCTGTCTGCCACCTTTCCCTCCACAAGGGTGCACTTGTGGCTCTTACTGGCTGAAGGGCTGTGAATACATCACAGAGTTTCTCAACTTCCTCTGTACAATAGGGTAGTGACTCCCACTAGGTAGAGTTGTTATTTTATAACAATTAGGCTCAGTGATATAGTGGTGTTTAGACAAGTTCTAGCTCCCAGCTCTGTCCCTGGAAGAAAACAGATAAAGCATAAGTGGCATTGTTGTCCTTATTATTAACCACAGGTATGTGCATGTTGAGAGACATTTTCTTTGATTACTCAAACTCTGAATAGCAAGTCCTATACAGCTCTAAGATTGATGGTTGGACAAGTTTGATGTCTCTTAATGTCTCTTGACATTTAAGGGTAACTAAAGGAGGAGAAAGAAACTGTGATAAGAAGCTTGCTAGAGGTGACCCTGAGGATAGATAGTAGAATTAAACAGGAGATAGAATTTATCATAACATATGGGATCATGGAACCAAAGTTGTGGATGTGGGAATCGGGATGACATTAGTGAGATAGGATGCATTAGATTAGTGATTAAGTGGGCAGAATAACCTAGTAGTTTTGCTGGCACCAGGATCTGGTACATATGAAACATTATACAAATATAAGGTATTGTTATTTAGGAAAATGATAGGAGCTAAAATATTACAGGATTTCTTGAAGGAACTTAAGAAGCATGCTGCCATTTTTATACCTTACCAAAAACTCTGAAAAAGCCAACATTAGAAGTTATTAAGAAAACACCCAGAAAGTAAGTGTACACAATTAAGTTAGCTTCGGATAAAAAGGGATATTCATCACTCACATATGTAATACATATGAAACTGTCAAAATAAGTAAATAGAGCTTGACTTAATGAATCTAGCTTCTCAGCATTGCAATATATTAAGCCAAGGCATGAACCTTAAGACCTCAATTTTGTATATCTTACATTAAATCCATAACAGTTCGCCCTCCAAAATATATCTCAAACCTGTCTACTTGTCTTGTTCTGATTTCCTCACCCTAGTGCTAACTGCTTTCATCTATTACTTGGACCAATTTTATAACCTCCCAATGGTTCTCTCGTACAGGGCTCTTCTTTTATAGAGAATTCTCATGAAGAGTGGGCCAGAGGAGGTAAATTTAGGGTATTCCTGGACCTGACCTTCACTGTCTCATCAGCAGGAATTCTTTTAAACTATTCAAGGACAACCAAGGGTGTTAAGCAGATTGGTCTCTTGGGTGGTACCCAAGGAGATTTCTCTTTTTGTGAGGTCTCTGAAGTCTAAACAAATACCTCCCTGAGGGTGATCTACAGTCTCAGGGTCACGTGTAAATTCCTCAGGGACTTTTGAGTCTAATAGGTCTTGCCACAGGCTTCCCTATTAAAGTTTTTCCCCTTCTTCTTTATGTCTCCTTTCTACCTATGTTTTGTTTTTCTTCCATCCTACCTCAATCCCATTACTTGGAAGGCTGAAACAGGAGGATCACAAGTTCAAGACAAGCCCAGAAACTTAGTGAGACTTTCAGCATCTAGGGAAACCCTGTTTCAAAACAAAAAATAAAAAGGGCTGGGAATGTAGTTTAGAGGTAGAATGTCTCTGAGTTCAATCCCCAATACAACAACAACATCATCTCAAGAGTCTCTCTCTTTTTTTTTTTTTTGGTAGACTAAATTAAAATCTCCTTATCTCCTACAAACTGCAGTGGAATTTGGCATGTCCTCCCCTTTCCAACTTTGTCATGTCACCTTCTGCCTTTATTCAAGAGCCTTTACCAGCATTGGCTTCTGCATTTTCCTTGAACATACTAAACAAGTTGCAGCCTTGAGACACTTGTTGGAGCAGTTTCCCATGCCTGGAATTCTCTTTCCTCTGCTGTTCCCAGGGCTGACTGCTGCAGATCACAGTTCAAGTACAACCTTCTCCCTGGAGTTGTTCTGGTCTCTTCTGACCTTACAAGTCTCTCCTAATTACTTTGTCCCACCGTACTGTTATTTTTTCCCTTGGTGGTACTTATCACAACCTGTTCTTCTCTACTTGGACATTCAGTGTTGTTTTTTCCAGTCTCCCCACTAAAATGTGGGCTCCACCATAGCAGATTCTTTAACTTCTATTAACTATTGAATCCCTAGAAATTAATAATCTGTTGAAGTATTGATATATTACCATTGTCATCCACATTGATGACCCACATTTATTTGGAACACATTCTGTGCCAGGCATGGTGCAAAGTATCTAGCTTTCTCATGGAATTGCCTCAGTGATCTAAGACATACTATTTTTTTTTATCTTCATTTATCCATTTTTTTTTTGCAGTACCAGGAATTGAACCCAGGGGAATTTTACCACTGAGCTACACCCCAGTCCTATTTTTTATTCTTCATTTTGAAACAGGGTATCACTAAGCTGTGGAGGGTCTCACTAAGTAGCTGAGGCTGGCCACGAACCCGGATCCTCCTGTCTCTGCCTCCCAGGTACTGGGATTACAAGTGTGCGCCACCACACCTGGCTCACTTATTCATTTTAAAGATGAAGAAATTGAGGCATCACCATTACTCCTCCTCCTCCTCCTCCTCCTCCTCCTCATCCTCATCATCATTTCAGAGAGCAGGACTAGAATCGGTACCATCTGACTTTCTCATACAATGTTTAGAGGAAGAATGGGGCCCTTAGACACAGAAAAGCCTACCAAGACAACCCAAATGGATAAGCAAGGTATAATTCTTGCAAGCAAAATACAGTGAATACCATAGAATTTTGTGTACTTCTCAAAGGGTGTTCTTCAGACCAGTAGCCTTGGCATCACCCATGAGCCTGTTAGAAATTAAAATCCAAGGCTTCACCACAGCCTGCTCAAATCAAATCCCTGGAGTTGAGGCTCAGGAAAGTGTTATACTAGGCCTTCTGGGTGATTCTTGTCTGTTTTCCTTCCTCTCTCCCTTCCTTCCTTCGCTCCCTCCCTCCCTCTTTCTTTCTCTCTCTGTTTCTTTCCTTCTTTCTATTTTTTGTGGTACTAGGGATTGAACTCAGGGACATTCTACCTCTGAGCTACTCCCCCAGCCCTATTTTATTTTTTATTTTAAAACACAGTCTTGCTACATTGCTGAGGATCTCCCTAAGTTGCTGGGGCTTCTCTGAAACCTGTGATCCTCCTGTCTCAGCTTCCCCGTGTACTTGGATACAGGAATGTGCTACCACACCTGGCTTCTAGGTGATTCTTAACCTTTACTTTCAAACAAAGATGCCAGTCTGGTGTTAAGTAAATGAAATGGGATATTAACAAGAATAAGAGAAGACATTTATACTAAAAAATTAAACCAAATGAACAAAAAACCCACAGTCATGTACAAAGGAAGGGACTTGTCATTAAAATAAAGAATCAGGGAGGGGCTTGGTAAAAAGGAAAAATAGTGTAACTGGGTGTAGTGGCACATGCCTGTAATCTTAGATTTTGGGAGGCTGAAACAGAAGGATTGCAGGTTAGAGGCCAGCCTCAGCAAATTAGGAAGAACCTCAAAAATTTAAAAATTTTCAAAAGAAAAAAATAAATAAAAGACTGGCTCAGAGGTAGAATGTCTCTGGATTCAATCCCCAGTACAAAAATAGTGGAGGTATGAAGACTCAACTGGGTTACATAATATCAGGCTTGACTGGATTTTCTCCAGCACTTTTGTTCAAGTTCCTAAAAGTTATCTTGAGGATAGAGTATTAATATCAACATAAAGTTGGGCTAAATCCAAAGTAGAGTAAAAGTAGCTCCACCATGGCCACAGTTATTGATTATAAGAATATGTGCCCAGGGAGGCAGATGGGCCAATAGGATTGCACTGAGACAGATTTTTACGTTTGCGATAATTCTAACATGGACCCAATCAGTGGACAGGTGGCTCCAGCAAAGACCTTGTGTAGAGCTGTATGAATGGGCAAAATGCTAGCAGATAAATTTTAGTTGTGGAAACTGTATTGTAATGGACCTGAGTGTATACAGTCCAAACTATGCTGACAAAGTCAAGTACTTTCTGCCATCAGTTGTTGCTAGAAAACTGTGATAACTGAATCTGTCAGCTATCCTTTAAGGACAGCGCAGTGCACCAATGCAGAATGGCAAGTCAACCAACCAGCCAAATGCAATAACTCACCATGATAGAACTGAAAAAACAAAATTATAGGATTTTGTTAAATTTTTGAATATAACTAACGAGGTGTTTGTACTTTGAGTAGAGTTCAAAGTTATAGTGAGTACATGTATTAAGGACATAAAATAGAAAGGCCTGAGAGGTTAACACATTATCAAAGGAATGAAATAGTAAGACTAGATGAGAAGTTTTCAGTACGGGAAAATGATGGGTGAAAAGGGACACAATCAAATTCATGTCCATGAAGGATGTTCGTAAGTGGAACACAGACTTGTTGAACAAATTCAAGAATATGATACCTAAGAGAACTCTCTCTGAGCTTGAAAGTAATTTTAGGACAAAGAAAATATGTGTAGTGCTTTTTTATATGGCTTGCAGTAAATTTATTGCTGTTGTTTTCCATAAGAGGTCCACAAGCTGGGAACATAATCAGGAACAAAAAGAACTTTTTATTTATGGAAGATGAAATTCAAAATGGTTTATAAATGGGAAGCTTTACATTATTCTGGATATTTCCTTTATGTTTAATAAGATATTATTGAGGGAATTATCCAAAATTATGCATATGCATGGAATGTAAAGTCCAGGAATTGATGACTAATACAGAATTAGTCTTTAAATTTCCTTTAACTAACATGCACACACATGTATGTTCTCTTGTGTATATACATATATATGAACAAATACACTCATATCTATATTTACTTTCTTTTTAAAATAAAACCATTTTCATTATGACAGTAATATGTTCATTAATTATAGGCAAATTTAAAAGTATAACTAAGTAGACAAAATATATATATGTAGCTTCATTATCTAGGGAAAATTATCATTAATATTTTACTGTAGTAATTTTTCTGTATGTTCATAAATTTTATTTTTTTATGATTTTTAAAATAATTACTACTCCTAGGATTTTGCTAATAATTATGTAGACTATTGGTTTAAGATAGATTTTTTTTTGGTACTAGGGATTGTACCCAAGGGCATCCTACCTCCGAGCTACACACCCAGTCCTTTATTAATTTATTTATTTTGAAACAGGGTCTCACTATTTCAAACTACCGAGGTGGATCTCGAACCTACAATCCTACTGGCTCAGCCTCCCAAGTACTGGGATTACAGGTGTGTGCCACCAGGCCCAGCTAAGATAGATATTTTGTAAATAAAAATAATTTAAAATTATAATATAGTATATAGTTCAGTTTATCAGGATTTAGTATTTTATTATATATTAAAAATCAATTTAGTCTATAGACTTTTTTCTTTTTTTAATCTGGTTTAAGAATTCAAGTTTGTTATACTCAGTTTTATAATTCTATATTGTTACTGTAAATATCTCATTTTTATCTCAAATGTCTTACTTATTCAGATACAATTCTATTTACTGTGCATTGTTTTAAGTTCGTCACTTAGTAGCATGTAGATTGTTCCTATGTTTGTTTATATCTAACCAATTTGAAATACTTTGTTTTTTCTGAGGACTATTTTGCTTATTCATAGTTATTGTCATATGCTAAATTATTGTCATGGATGAACCTGGAGAACACTATGTTAAGTGAGATTAGCCAGCCACAAAAAGTGAAGGGTCATATGTTTTCTTTCATATGGGGAAGCTAGAGAGTAATCAGAATGCAAGAGGGACTTTAGATAATGGAGGAGAAACTCCAGTGGAGTCAGGGAGGTGGTCTAAGGGAAGGAGGGGGAGAGGGAGGATCAATGAAGGAATCACTTCCACTGACATTACCTACATGTGTGAGAATACCAATGTCAATCTCAATACTCTGTATGGGGCAGTGGGGAAGTAGCCAGGAGAAAGCTCACCAAGTGCTGTGTACATGAATGCCATTATCACTATGAACTACATTATGATGTGAGACTATAATGCACCAATACAAAGATAAAAATAATAAAATAAATGTATATACAAAAATAAGTGAATACATTATTGTCATAAGATACTTGAAACAAACAGGGTCTGGCTTTGAATACTAGTACTATATTCATAAGCTGTATTACTAAGCTGTATGAAGATTTATAGAATAGATTTAAAGTACTTACTATAATGACTGCCACAGAGTATACATTCAAATTATGATTATTTTGGTTATTTCTTCTGTCTTATTTCATACCTGTGGCTTTTATTTTAATACTACTTTGGTGTTTTTTATTTAATTTTTTTTTGCAATCTTATATTTTATTTTATTTTATTTTTTTAACGTGCTTTTATTGGTGCATTGGAGTCTTACATTGCAATGAATATGTATTTGATGTTAACATATATGCACACAGCTCTTGGTGCCCCCCCACCTCCCCCCACCCGTATGAAGTACCAAGAATGATGTTGGCATATTTTCACAGGTACATGTTACTTATGATAGTAATTCCATCAATTCACTTCTTTCTTGCCCTCCCCCTTCCCTTGTACCACTTCCCTTGTTCTGTTGAGGGTTCTCCATTATCAACCAGAGTCCCTTGTGTGACCCTACTACGCCTTAGGTTGCGCATATTAATGAAAACATATGACCCTTCTTTATTTGTGATTGACTGATCTCGCTTAACATAATGTTCTCCAGATCCTTCCACTTTTTTGCAAATGATGTTATTTTGTTCTTCTTTATGGCTGAGTAGAATTCCATTGTGTGTATTTCCCACAATTTTGTAATCCACTCATCTGTTGATGGACACCTAGGTTGATTCCATGATTTGGCCACTGTGAATTGTGCTGCCATGAACATGGGTATGCATATATTACTGTAGTTTTCTGGTTTCAATCCCTTAGGTTTGATACCCAGTAGTGGTATAGCCGGGTCATATGGTGGGTCCATTCCCAGTTTTCTGAGGAATCTCCACACTGACCTCCAGAGTGGTTGAACTAGCTTGCAATCCCACCAACAGGGTAGAAGAGACCCAGTTTCCCCACATCCTCGCCAACATTTGTTGTTGTTTGACTTCTTAATGATTGCCATTCTTATTGGGGTCAGATGAAATCTTAGAGTAGTTTTGATTTGCATCTCCCTGATTGCTAATGATGTTGAACATTTTTTCATGTATCTATTGGCCATTTGTATCTCTTCTTTCGTGAAGTGTCTATTCAT
>PVJS01052328.1:0-13650 GCA_004027185.1 Glis glis
AGAGAGAGAGAGAGAGAGAGAGAGAGAGAGAGACGGGGGGGGAGAGAGAGAGAGAGAGAGAGAGAGCTGAGGCTGGCCACGAACCTGGATCCTCCGGTCTCCGCCTCCCAAAGTACTGGGATTACAAGCGTGCGCCACCACGTCCAGCCAAATTTTCCTTCTTCTAAGTTGTGGTAGTTAGCTGTTTTGGATTATAGCAGTGAGATTGCTGACTGAAACAGCAAGAACCTTGTTATGTCCCTTTAGTAAAAGTCACCAATCTGGATGTCTTGGTCACTGCCATAACTTACCACCTTGGCCTACCTTCAGCAGTAACTCTGTGGAGTCATTTTCTCAGGAATCCCCTTTAACCTGATATTTCCTCTTAGTGACTTTCCATCCATTTCCATGACCCTGGCTCCTTGGCTGCACATCCCCACTTGTCCTGTCAGAATTGGAACTGAGTTTAATCACGTTCCCAACTCAAGACCCCATTGCATTGGTCCCTATGTCTATCTGTCTTACCATCTTTACCATGTGCCATGAGTAGTTTTTTTCTTTACACAAAATACATGTGTCATGTATTTTGACACATACAGGTCTAATTTATTTATTTTTAACTATAGTCTTCCATTGTGTGAAAGTATAGAATTTATTCACCTATTTTCTTACTGTAGACCATTAGAATTGTTTCTAAATTCTCACTCTAACAGCGTTATAATAACGTCTGAATACACCTTCCCCTTTGATTTGTGTTAGCATTTCTCTAAGGTGACAGTTCACAAACTTGTTTGTTCAGGACTCTTACACTCAAAAATTAGAACCCTAAAGGGCATGTGTTCATGTGGATTCTACTTATCAATATTTACTGTTAGAAGTCAAAACAGAAATTTAAAAAATACTTATTGCTCTATTATAAAAATAACAAATCTAATCTATATGAACAAAAGTAGCATATTTTATAAAATAACTATATTTTTTAAAAAGAAATATGTAAGCCGGGCGTGGTGGCGCACGCTTGTAATCCCAGTACTTTGGGAGGCAGAGACCGGAGGATCCGGGTTCGCGGCCAGCCTCAGCTCACTCTCTCTCTCTCTCTCTCTCTCTGTCTCTCTCTCTCTCTCCTTAGTGAGGCCCTCCGCAACTTCGTGAGACCCGGTTTCAAACTAAAGTATAAAAAATAGGGCCGGGGGCGTAGCGCGCAGGTAGAACGCCCCTGCGTTCAATCCCCGGTACCGCAAAAAAAAAAAAATATGTAATGCTTCACATTATCACAAATCTCTTTAAATAATGTCTAGTTTGATAGAACACAACTACATCATAATATTTGCTTCTGCATTTACCCTAAAGCAATATGGAGCTTGGATTCAAAGAAATTCTATATCACATGAATAGGTTATTGGAAAAAGGAGCTATATTTCCATGTCATTTTTTTTTTTGATGCTGGGGATTGAATACAGGGCCTTGTGCATGGTAGACACATGCTCTACTACTGAGCTATACACCCAGCCTTCTAATATTAGTTTAGATATTCTTCTTTGCTGTATCAACCCTCAACAAGTGGCAGTTTCTAAAAGATTCCATATTACAAAATGGAAACTGAAATTATATCAATGAACTCTTCATACTTTGTTTTATTAAAATCTGTTGGTCTATTTGCATATTGAATTGGTCTTTTACCCATGGCATGATTTTCTAACATTATATTTTGGTCATTTGAAAAATATTGTTTTACAAATTTGCAGACTTTCCAGATGATGATGTTTCATTTATATGACATAAAAAAATCACATTGGTAATATTACCCTAGACTCATTAGAAAAGGCTTTAAATGTTCAGAGCTTTTAAACACAGTAGCTAACACAAGCTTTCTTTTTTTTTTTTTTTTCGGTACCGGGGATTGAACCCAGGGACGTTCTACCTCCGCGCTACACCCCCGGCCCTATTTTTTATACTTTATTTTGAAACCGGGTTTCACGAAGTTGCAGAGGGCCTCACTAGGTAGAGAGAGAGAAAGAGAGAGAGACAGAGACAGAGAGAGAGAGAGAGCTGAGGCTGGCCGTGAACCCGGATCCTCCGGTCTCTGCCTCCCAAAGTACTGGGATTACAAGCATGCACCACCACGCCTGGCCATAACACAAGCTTTCTAAAATTCTAACTTTAGCTTAAAAGCTTGAGTTGTATTGTTGTCATAAATATTATCAATTGTTTTCCTTGAAATAACAAAATCACTTGGCTCATTTTCAAGAAAGAATCCGGCAGATACCCTCCCAAACATGTTTAGTTTTTCAGTCAGTTGTTATTTCAAGCAAAAATGGTTTCCATAAATAAAAACAGTGAATTCAGCTCATAAACCAATCACACCAGTGTCCTTTTTTCTTCAGTTTATAACAGAAATACTTCATGCTTAATTGCAGTTTTACCACATGGAACATTAAAAAAATAGTGCACTCAAGAATCAAGATTTAAGAAATGTTAATACTTGTCACTGATTTGTCCAGGACATTCTTAAGTTCAACTAACTCTCAATTTTTTCAACTGCGTGTGTCTGGCAGTGAAGAACGCCGTGGCAACGGTGCACTTTGATGCTTCTGTTTTGCTCTGTACCAAGGCACCAGCGGTGTCTGTTACTTTCACACCATCAGTGCAAATGGCAACTCAGAGAAAAGACAAGCCAGCTTTTCGTATTATTATAAAAGCAGTTTTTGACTTGCAGACAAACAGAAAGGGTCTCAGGGGCTCTGAAGGGCCTTTGGACCACACTTAGAATTAACTGCTGCTCTAAGATGTGTGCTTAGAGAAGAAACTACTGGGTTAAGGGTTGAGAATTTAGTCAGCTCTGTGAGATGGTCCTATGTTTTGGGCAGCTGTGCTTGATTATTCCCTTTTTATTTCTGTCCATCCTTGATAATAATTGGTATTATTACACCATTATACTTATAAAATCTTGGAGCTACACTAGTGACTATGATGTTTCAATTTCACTTCTACAGTTGCTAGTTTTTGATTATTTTTGTATGTCTACTGCCCATTTGGGTATCTTGCAAAAGTTTTGAATATATAAATCCGTTGACCATTTTCCTAGTTTTTTTTCTTATTTACTATTTGCCCACTGTATTTTTATTTGTTTTGCTTTTAATTGATTTTCTGGTTTACTTTTATTCATGCAGGTATATAGGCATATTTTAATGAACAGCTTTTTTATTAACTATGTGTCAGTAACTATCCTATGCTTTACAAATATCTACCCACTCTTATGTTAGCTTTTAGAGGTGCTTTTTTAATAAATGACATATAAGTTGACTATTTTTAAAATTCAGTCCAATAATCATATATCTCATTACAGATGAGTGTAATTGCTTAATAGGTATTGTGATACTAACATTTTACGAGTAAGTAATTTGGTATATTAATAAATTTATTCTCCAATCAAACTGGTGTGAATTTTTTCTTTACATGTAAGAACCTTGTTATATACACTTATACAATTATTAACATGGATAGTTAGTGAAATAAATTTTCTAGTGAAATCTGAAATAATTAGGTATATCTATTTTGCTGTTAATTGAGCCACAATTTACCTTTCTTCTACTGATGGATAATTTATGGTATCCTTTGTCTCACCATTACAAACAAGGTGGTAATGACCTTTCTTGAATACTTCTTTTTTGATATCTACACAAGATATTTTATTTTTAATTTCTTTAAGGCTTATTCTGAGAAAAGGAATTATGTGTCAAAGGTAATGTCCGTATTTAAATTTACTAAAGAAGGCCAAAGAGTTCTCCAGTGAATATCCATACCAGCAGTAGAGGAGATCTCCTGTTTTTCTATAACCTTACAAAGATAGGATACAATTTTCCAACAGGATAAGTACAAAGTAGTGTCTTATGGTGGTCATAGTTTATGTATCCCTGATGATTAATTAGGTTGAGATTCTTTCATATATTTAATTGCCACTTGGTTTTCTACTTAAGTATATTTCCTATTCATATTATTTTTTATTCACTTGTATCTTGACTTATAGGAACTCTTTATATATCAAAGATACTAATCCTTTGTTGGTTATCTAGATTATACCTTTTTTGTTTAACAATTCCTCTTTTTGTACCATTGAGGTGTCTTTTATAGAGAATTTTCTAAATTTAAGATAAGCAAACATGTGAGTTATTTTTCTTCAAGCTATTAGCCTCTTGTTTAAAAAATTTCCCCAGTGAAATATCATAAAAATATTATTTTTCCCTTAAAATTATCTTCATTTCCTCAACAGGTCTCTGATCAAAATGAGATTGACTTTTATGTAGTTTGACAGAAATTTAATTTAATTTTTTCCTCTTAATTACCAATTTATCAGCATCAATTATTGAATAGTTCATCTCCATCCTTTTTGAATTTTAATATACTACTATTATACATGAAGAGCTATTATGTGTGTGAAGCTGCTTGTATTAATTTCTATTCCATTTGAATACTTATCAATCTCTAAACCAATACCACATTGTTTTAATTAAATAGCTTTATAATAATCTTTGTAGACAACAGTTTTGTCCATTTTTTTTTATCTGAAAATGGGAGAACTTTTCCTTTTATTCATAAGTTACTACACATTCTCAGTATCAGTACACCCTTTTTAAATAAGTAGAATATGGGAAAAATACCTTTTAAACTTCATCTTTTAAATATTTGAAATCTTTTTCTTAACATGCTTGGTAAAATATTTCAAAGGAAATAAAAATCAAATGTGAATATGTCAAAGCCTTTTTTCAAAACCATAAATGAGTAAAATCATTGGACTTTGGACATACACAACCACAGTTTTTTCTTTAAGTCATTTTCCCTATACACCATTAAGTTACTTCAAGTGCAATAACGGAAAGCTGTAGCACTTATTTCTGGACCAGTTCACGTTCACTGTGTCACTTTTTTTGTCCATTTTCATTCTTGTTTTTTGATTACTAGGGACTCTTTGTTTTAGCATTTCATTTTTGTGTGTGTGTGTGTGTGTGTGTGTGTGTGTGTGTGTGTGTGTGTGTTTTACTGGGGATGGAATCCAGGGGCCTTCTACCTCCAGGATACACTCCCAGACCTATTCTTTTTTAATTTTTTTATTTGGAAACAGGTCTTGCTCAGTTGGTGAGAGCCTCACTAAGTTGCTAAGTCTGGCTTGGAACCTGTGATCCTCCTGTCTCAGCCTCCCAAAGTACTGAGATTACAAGCATGCGCCACCACGCCCGGCTTTAGCATTTCAATTTTATATTCAGCTTGTCAAGTCCCATAAAATAACTTGAGCTAGTAATTGGGGTTGGAGTGAAACCTTTAGTAAATTTATGAATAACTTATATTTCCAGTAGTATAGCTTTTAACCTATAAATATGGTACAGTGTTCCACATTTCAAAGTCCTAGTTAGTGTTATTATTTTCTCCAGATAGGTGTTCTGCTTGGATAGGTGTTTTGTTAGATTTATTCTGAGGTACCTTACATTTTTTTATTTATTTATTTTTTTGCGGTACCGGGGATTGAACGCAGGGGCACTCTACCTTTGCGCTACGCCCCCAGCCCCATTTTCCATACTTTGTTTTGAAACTGGGTCTCACAAAGTTGTGGAGGGCCTCATTAAGGAGAGAGAGAGAGAGAGAGAGAGAGAGAGAGAGAAAGAGACAGCTGAGACTGGCCACGAACCCGGATCCTCTGGTCTCCGCCTCCCAAAGTACTGGGATTACAAGCGTGCGCCACCACGCCCGGCCTTGAGGTACCTTACATTTTTATTCTATTGCAAATAGTTTATATTTTAGGTTTTAACTTAATGGTCATAGGAATATAATTTATTCATTTGTGTAACATTTTCATATCTAGCTTTTTATTGATCTTATTCATTCTGCAATATCTTTCACATTCACTATGAGGACCAAGACATTTTCTTTAAAAATTATATTTGCTTCTTGTCATATTTCTGTACCTGCAAGGAACTCCAACTACAATCTTGACTTTCAAAATCAAGCCTCTTTCCTGTTTCTTATTTAAAATGAATGCTTCTCCATTTTTGTCATTACATATATTTGCTATAAGTTTTTGATAATTATTCTTCCTAAAATTAAAAAAGTTAATTTTATTTCTAATTTACTAAGAGTTATTTTTAAAATATTATGAATGTTTAATCTTATCAGCTGTTTTTTCTACATATATTTTAATAATCAGATGGTTACCCTCCTTTATTCTGCTAACATGGTGTAATATATTAATATTTCTAATATTAAATCAATTGAGTAATGATACACTTTAAAACCTTCTTGTAAATTATAATTCTTTTTACATCTACATTAATAGGTAGGATTGCTTTATAATTTCTATTTCTCATGAATTCTTGTTTGATATCCAGTTTATAAATTGAACTGGGGGATATTTATTTTTTCCTTTTTTGGTTATAGTTTTTATCTTCTTGGGATTATCACTCCCTCAAATATTTGGTAGAACATCTGAGGATGATTGTAGGTGGCGATGGGAATATTTTAAAACATTTATTTGATTCGTTTAATGGTTTTCAGCCTAATTATATTTTCTATTTCTCTTTGAGCTTATTGTGGCAAGTCATGCTTATGTTAGATAATTGCCCATTTCATCTCATTTTCCATATTTGTTAGTGTAAAGTTGTTGATTATATTCACAATTTACAGTTATATCCCATTTTTATCTCCAATATCACTTCTTCACATTCTATTCCCTTGTACTTTGTGTTAATTCCATTTTCTAACTCTTTGAATTGATTACTTACCTCATTAATTTTTGTGTGTGTATGTGTGTGGTACTGGGGATTGAACTCAGGGGCATTCTGCCTCTGAGCTACACCCCCAGCCCTATTTTATTTTTTATTTTGAAACAGCATCTCACTAAGTTGCAGAGAAACTCACTAAGTTGCTGAGGCTGGCCTCGAACCTGTGATCCTCCTATCTCAGCCTCCCAAGTAACTGGGATTACAAGCATGTGCCACCACGCCCGGCTATCTCATTAATTTTCAGTCTTTCTTCTTTTGAAATAAACTTCTTCCTGGCTATGACCTTATGTCCAAGTCCCTCTTTAGTTTTATCCCCCAAGTTCTGTGGTATAATAGTTAACTGGAATCAGTTATTAAGTATTAAATAACCAGCCCTAAATATTTCCTAGTTTCTATTATAATTTGTTTTTGATCAATTATTGTCTAAAATGGTGGTGCACGTTTGTAATCCCAGTACTTGGAGGCTGAGACAGGAGGATCTCAGGTTTGAGGCCAGCCTCAGCAACTTATCAAGGCCCTCCGTGACTTAGTGAGACCCCGTTTCAAAATAAAAATAAAATAGGGCTGGGGTGTAGCTCAGAGGTAGAATGATCCTGGGTTCAATCCCCAGTGCCAAAAATAAATAAATAAATAAATAAATAAATAAATAAATACATAAATGACAGGTATTTTTATTCATTTCTATTTTTTACTACTTCCTTTATACCCCATGTTTTCTATGCATTTCCTCATTTACAACCTGCCTTTCAGTAATATTTTATTTTTTATTTTTTTCTTTTTTTCATGGTAATTCTAGTTGTAGTTTAGAAATTATAAAAGATAGCCGGGCGTGGTGGCGCACGCTTCTAATCCCAGTACTTTGGGAGGCGGAAACCGGAAGATCCGGGTTCTCGGCCAGCCTCAGCTCTCTTTCTCTCTCTCTCTCTCTCTTTCTCTCTCTCTCTCTCTCTCTCTCTCTCTCTCTCTCTTTCTACCTAGTGAGGCCCTCCACAACTTCGTGAGACCCGGTTTCAAAATAAAGTATAAAAAATAGGAAAATAGGGCCGGGGGTGTAGCGCGGAGGTAGAACACCCCTGGGTTCAATCCCTGGTACCGCAAAAAAAAAAAAAAGAAAGATATGTCTATTCTTTTAAAAAATAACCTTAGACATTTTAACATACATATTTGTCTTAATATTCACTGAAACTAGTCAGTTCAAATGTGTTAGACTTGACAATGTCTAACAGTTTCCTTTATAGCCCATTTCTCTTGAAACTCAATTTTTTGCATGTTTAACCACTTTATTCTTAAAATATCTGTTTTTGTAATTCTTTGCTCAAATCTGTTCTTAATAATTTTTCTCAGTGTGTGTTTGTTTGAAATTGATTCAAGTTGGCCTTGTTTTTCCTTGAAAATTAGCTGGATATAGAATTCGGATTGAAGCTATTTTCCCTCAATTTTTTGGTATAATTACATTATCCTCTGGTTACTAGTTTGGTTGAAGCTTAAAGATCCATTTGTTTGTTATACTAACTGTTGCTCTTTTTATTTTTTTTTGCGGTACCGGGGATTGAACCCAGGGGCGTTCTACCTCCGCGCTACGCCCCCGGCCCTATTTTTTATACTTTAGTTTGAAACCGGGTCTCACAAAGTTGCGGAGGGCCTCACTAGGTAGAGAGAGAGAGAGAGAGAGAGAGACAGGGAGAGAGAGAGAGAGAGAGAGCTGAGGCTGGCCGCGAACCCGGATCCTCCGGTCTCCGCCTCCCAAAGTACTGGGATTACAAGCGTGCGCCACCACGCCCGGCTTAACTGTTGCTCTTTGAGGAATCAGTTTTTTCTGATGTTATTTCTAAGATTTTCTGTCAGTATGTTACAAAGCAGATTAAATTAAGGAGTGCATTTATTTTTAATATACTCAGAAATTATTGTGTTGTTTAAGTATGTTTATTCATAACTGTTTCATCCCTGAAAATAATCACTTTATTACTTTTCCCCTATTCTCTCTACTGTGTCTGCTAAGAAATTCCATTAACATATATTGGATTTTCTGTATATATACCCTCCATACATGTTAATCTCTCATATATTTATTTATTTATTTTATCTTAATCTTATCTCTTCTCTTGTTTCTGCCTTCTGAGTAATATCCAAAGAGCTATATATTTCTGTTCACAAATCATTGTTCAATTGGGCTCAATCTGCTGCTTAAACCGCTTATTGAAATCTTATTCCATAAATTATTTTTTTTATTTTTATAAATTATCTGTGCTTTGTCCATGGGGTCCTGGTGTTTTTCTATGTTTTTCCTCTTTTTGTAAATGAATCTTTTTTTAAATTTCATAATCTCTATTATGTGACATTTTTGTGTGTGTATGTGTGGCACTGGGAATTGAACCCAGGGGTATTCTACCTCCAAGCTACACCCCCATCCATATTTTATTGTATTTATTTATTTTGAAACAGGGTCTCGCTAGGTTGATGAGAGTCTCACTACTTGCTGAGACCGTCCTAGAACCTTCAATCCTCCTGTCTCAGCCTCCCAAGTACTGGGATTATATGTGACATATTAAAGAGTCTAATCTTGCTGTTTTTATAACTACTACCTTTTGTTTAAGGTCAATTGTCTTTTCCTGATCTTTTGTGACATTAAATAGTGAGCTCATCTTTTTCAGAGTTACATTAAGTAAGATTTCATGAAGTATGTAGTGTAGCCTTTCAGAACAATTTTTTAGAATTTTCCAGATGGCCATGGTTTTCCAAGCCTAGGACACCTTGGGGCAGGTTAATTTCTTAAACTGTGAATTTCACAGTAAGATTTTAATCTCTAAATCATATGATAGAACTTGGTTATAAAATCTTATGGGACTTCCACATCTCATGATGAATAAACATCTTCTGTGTCTTTCTGAGCCAGTGATGGGTAGTTTTACAGCTCTTCTTCCAAGAGTACATTCATTCAAAATCTCAGATCAGTGTGAGTATTCCATTATAAATTCTCCAGTTTTTTATATCAAATCCTCACCTCGTGTCTTGTTCTGTATGTTAATTAATCTTCAGAAACCAACATTTTCTTCTCTGCATTGATTCTAAAGCATTGAGCCTATCCTCAGGCTCTTGTTTTGATTTATTTTGTTTTTGGTCCCTGGAGATATTCCTACTTGAGAGTTGGATTATGTATTTCAAAAGCTGTTTGCTCTATTTACCTGTAATACATAGTTGCTTTATAATTGAGGCTTTTCATATTATCTAGTATTATCTATTAGGTACATAAAATTGTTGTTAGTTTTAGTCAACATTCAATTAGGTTTGTAAACATTTCCCCAATCTCATGCTTATCATTGTTTTTTGTTCTTTATTATTTTTTTGCAAAGTATATTTATTATTTTAGGATCTTTCAGGGCTTACAGAAAATCTATTATTTTAGTTGTGGAAAAAAGCGGTCATTATTTTGCCTTCACTCTTGAATGACAGTTTAGCTGCATATTTAATTTTAACTTGACAATTTATTTTTCCTCAATACTTCTCTTTGAAAACATTACTTCATTGTTTTCTGACATCTAGTGTTGTTAATAAAAATCTGCTGTCACTGTAATTGTCATTTTATTATATAATTGTAAAAGAAAAATTAATATATAAAACTGCATTCATAATGAAATTGCAAGTTTCTAAAAATACATGTGCAAGATTTCTTTGCTATCTAATTCTTAAATTCTGATAGTAAGAGTTCAGAGAACAAGGGATACCCGTTATTTGAATTTACTCTGTTCCCAGGTTTCAGATTGTAAATAGTGTTTATTTATATAAATTTCTGCAAGTCAATTTAACAATAGGTCAAGAGCCTTTAAAAGGCATAATCCAGTAATTTCACTTTTAAAACATACAGAGTCATCTACTTATAAAGTTATGTATTGATAGATTTCCTGTCAAAAAATCAAAGCAATATATAAGTTCAACAAATTTAAATAGGATACGATTGCAGTCTTTAAAATTATGCTCTTCAAGAATTACTGATTATATGTAAACTTGTGTTTTATATTATTACAATTTTATGAAAACTACCAAACAATATATTATGATCACATAAAGTTAAGGATGAGTACACAAATATTTCTGTATTTACATAAATATTTCTGTGCAATATATCTGCATCTACCTCTGCAATTTGTTAAGAGTGTGTCTTGAAGCTGGCCATGGTGACACATGCCTGTAATCCCAGTATTTGAGAGGCCAAGACAAGAGGATCACCAGTTTGAGGTCAGCCTCAGCAACTTAGTGAGACCCTGTTTCAAAAAAAGAGCTGTGGAAAGAGCTGCGGGTGTAGCTCAGAGGTAGAATGCCTCTGAGTTCAATCCCAGCACCAAATAAATAAATTAAATAAATAAATAAATAATAAATAATAAATTAAAGGTCTGAATATTTGGTTGTGTGTAGCATTTCTTTTTATTTTAAAAATGTCTGTGTTCTATACAGTCAAAAGGTATGACTTTAAAAATTAAGCATATATATATGCACACATAATAAGCCTTGCTACCAAGCAGCTTAGACTGTAATGTTGATCACATCATTAAATTATGGAAATGGGAATGCAGTTTCTCCACAAATGTTTTCTTTCATCTAAATGAACATAGGCTACCTGTGCCTTGATGGTGTTTCTACCAGTACTAGTAGAAGTGCATTATGAGCCACTTTTACAAAAGTAGGGTTCCAAATCCCTGGGTTGCCCTTACCTTTTGCATTCCTTGCTTTCCCAGTTACATAACTGATATGTTACTTTCTACCCTTAATTACTTACTATCTCTGTGAGCTTCAGATTCTTGTCCTTCTTGACTAAGACTGCCCAACTCCACCTGGCTTTACTTTTCCCTAGCTTGCTGATTCTTCTCCACAAATTCCCAAGGGCAATTTTTCCATAGCTCCCCCTGCCCTGGGTTAATGCTTTGTCTAGGTCAACTTGGTCATTTTTCGATTCCTATTTTCCTCCCCTCTCTCACATCTGTCTTTTAGTTTCTATCATTATAGAATTGCCTATTATGCATGAAGGCAAGTTATTAACCAATTTTTAAATGAAATGCTTTTTAACAATTAGAGAGAAAATTACTTCATGTTTCTACATTTAAAAAAATTATAACAATCTTAAATTTTAAAAGTGCTCTAGCTTTAGGAAAATATGTAAGCGGGGTGAAAGATTTCTGTTAACATTATGAAACTTCCCTTTTTTCTTTTTGCCAAGGTGAACTGATGTAATCCAAGATTTTGTTCTTTTCAAGAGAAGATGAGCAACTTTATAAGAAACCTTAAGGAAAAGAGAAAAAAAACCTTCTTGTATAACAAGTACAGCTTAAATAACTGATATTTTTACATGAGGATTTTTGGCTCAATATAAGGGAGAAGATTTTACAGCCCCAAATAGCAATCTGAAATCCTTCAAACTGATATGGATGCTTTGAATATTAGGGATTCTAGATGATTTCTTTTCAAAACTAAGCAAAATTGAATGTCAGTATTTCATTTTTTAAAATTAAACTGTCCCATGAGAATAACAGATAATTATACCCAAACTATATATACATCAAAGTGTTTTGTATCTCCTATTCAAAAACTGCATGCTATTTTGATATAAGTGATAAGATGAAAGGGCAAAATTTAGATTCCTTTTCAGTTTTGGAATTAGTTGTTATATGTCCTTAATCTTACAAGGTGCTTCTTTAGAAAGGGATTTAAATATCTAACTTGGCTTTTTTATAGCATTTCTGTGAGGGGGGACAATCAGTTGTATATATAACAATGCATTGTAAGCTTGCAAGCACTGTAAGGATCCATGATTAATATCCAGATAGGACACCTTGTTTATGAAATTTTAGGTAACAAAAACATATTCTCCCCATGTGTGACTACTTCTGCTTGACCAATAAAGTTTTCATGCTGGTTTGAATATTCAAACACTGATTTTCTACTAGAACAATTATCTTACCTTTTGTGTCAAGGGAATTTTCATTTTGCTTTCACTTTTCTGCTTCCCAAGTACTAATATCACTGGTAAAGGCAATGCCCTCAAAGCACCAGGATCATCCTATAATTTGGCTAGTGATGATATTAATAATTATGACAATAACAGTTAACCTTTACTGTGTGCTGTGTGAGTTTCAGGCACTGTGCTAAGCATTTTTTTTTTTTTTTGGTGATGCTGGGGAATGATCTCAGGGGTAGTCTACCTCTGAGCTACACCTCCAGTTCTATCTTATTTTTTATTTTGAAACAAGGTCTCACTAAGTTGCTGAGAGTCTGGCTAAGTTGATGAGGCCGGACTGGAACCTGCAATCCTCCTGTCTCAGTCTCTCAAGTACTAGGATTACAGATGTGCACTACCTCGCCCAGCTGTGTGCTAAGCACTTCTACAAGCATTATTTATTAACACTCAAAACCAACCTATGAGGTTGGTATTTTAATTATCCACTTTTACTGAGAGTAAACTAAAATTTGGTGGTTTATGCATTCATTTAACACATTTTTATTGAGTACTAAATATGTACCATGCACTGAACTAGACAGGGGGGAAAGAGCAATAACTGAGATCTAAAAATTCCTTTCACCTCTGAGATTTATATTATGGTTAGGGAAAGACAGAAAACAAAGAAGGAAATGATTTTATCTCACAACGTAGTTAGTGTTCTGCAGAGCATTGAAGGTGAGTGGTTACTTTAGAAAGAAGTTGGCCGGGCGTGGTGGCGCACCCTTGTAATCCCAGTACTTGGGAGGCGGAGACCAGAGGATCCAGGTTCACGGCCAGCCTCAGCTACTTAGGCCTCTGCAACTTAGTGAGACCCTGTTTCAAAATAAAGAATAAAAAATAGGGCTGGGGGTGTAGCTCAGGGGTAAAATGCCCCTGGGTTCAATCCCCAGTACCACCAAAAAAAAAAAAAAA
>PVJS01052329.1:0-13647 GCA_004027185.1 Glis glis
CGCTGGTGGCTGCCGGAGTGGGGCGCGCGAGGGCGGTCCGGTACCCGGCGCACAAGGGGGCCGGCGAGGTGGCCGGGGGCTTCCGGGGTGGGGCGCGCACGGGCGGTCCGGTACCTGATGCACAAGGGGCCCGGCGAGGTGGCCGGGGGCTTCCGGGGTGGGGCGCGCGCGGGCGGTCCGGTACCTGATGCACAAGGGGCCCGGCGAGGTGGCCGGGGGCTTCCCGCAATATTTGAATTCTGAGCAATTTTGACCTGAACTTCGGGATTAGAAGGAGGCACAGGACAAAGAAGACATCAATTTTCCACAAAGATTTATTTATTTATTTATTTATTTATTTATTTATTTATTTATTTTTGCAGTGCTGGGGATTGAGCTACCACTGAGCTACATCCCCAGCTCTTTTCATCTTATTTTGAGACAGAGTCTTGCTAAGGTACCCAGGCTGGCCTGGAGCTTGCTATCCTTCTACCTCAGCCCCCCCCCCAAGTAAATGGGATTACAGGCATGCATCACCACATCTACTCTCCACAAAGATTTTAAAGGGAAACAAATCAATAGTGAAGGAATATAACTGATTAGTCAGGCATGATGATGCCCTGTAATCCCAGTATTTTGGAGGTTGAGACTGGAGGATATCAAGTTTGAGCCCAGCTTCTGCAATTTAGTGAGAGCCTTAGCAGCCTAGTGAGACCCCATTTCAAAATAAAAAATAAAAAGGGCTGGGGTATAGCTTGGAGGTAGAATGCCCCTAGGCTCAATCCCCAGTACCAAAAAAAAAAAAAAAACCCTCATTGCTTCTACCTACCACCTTCCATTAGTAAGAATTTAGCCACACACCCACACCACTAGCCCTAAAATGGGGTCTGGGAAATGGAACATCTCAACCCAGACAAATCTCCTTTATTATGAAAGAAGAGAAGAATGGGTTTGAATGGGCAGATAACCCTTATGATCATTGGAATGAAAGGAGGCTGAAAAGTCAGGTTAGCCTGTTACCCAATGTATAAAAGGATATATAACTTTAAAATATTTCAGCTGGGTGTGGTGGCGCACACTTGTAATCCCAGTACTTGGGAGGCTGAGACCAGAGGATCTGGGTTCGCAGCCAGCCTCAGCTACTTAGTGAGGCCCTCCACAACTTAGTGAGACCCTGTTTCAAAATAAAGAATAAAAATAGGGCTGGGGGTGTAGCTCAGAGGTAGAATGCCCCTGCGTTCAATCCCCAGTACTGCAAAAATAAATAAATAAATAAATAAATAAATAAATAAATAAATAAAACGTTTCATATTTCATAAGATATATTGTTATAGACATAAATTCCAATTATAATAAAACAAATTAATGTTTACTCACTCTAACTTTGTGTGTATGTGTGCAGCACTGGGGATTGAACCAGGGTCTCATGCATGCTGGGCAAGCACTCTACCGGTGAGCTGCATTCCCAGCCCATCACTCTAGCTTTAATAAATCTTAGAATTTATACAGTAGAAGACCTCCAATTCTCTGTTCTCTTAAAAGAGGAAACCCCTCTCCTGAATTGAGTGTGAAGTCTTTGCTTCTATGTTGTTTAAAATTTGACTACACTTTTCAAATCAATAGACAATGTAAAGAATAACTATGTGTTTTCTTCAACTTTATATAAAGTGAAATTATGCCGTATAATAACTAAGCTTGCTTTTTTCTCCTACTCCAAATTTTCCCTCCATATAGCAACTTGTATTTCTCTCCAGATTGTGTGGGTTTGTTGTTGGTAGTGATGGTGATGGGTGATGGTGATGGTGATGGTGATGGTGATGGTGATGGTGATGGTGATGGTGATGGTGGTGGTGGTGGTAGTGGTGGTGGTGATGGTGGTAGTGGTACTGGGGATCAAACCCAGGGCATTCTATCTCCAAGCTATACCCCTGGCACTTTTTAGTTTTTTATTTTGAAACAGTTTCTTACTAAGTTGCTGATAGTCTCTTTTTTTTTTTTTAGGTACTGGGGATTTAACTCAGGAGCATTCTACCTCTGGGCTACACCCCTAGCCCTATGTTTTATTCTTTTGTTTTGAAACAGGGTCTTACTAAGTTTCAGAGGGCCTCACTAAGTAGCTGAGGCTGGCCACAAACCCGGATCCTCTGGTCTCAGCCTCCCAAGTACTGGGATTACAAGCGTGCGCCACCACGCCCAGCTGATGGTCTCTCTAAAGTTGCTGAGGCTGGCCTCGAACCTGTGATCCTCCTGTCTCAGTCTCCCAAGCACTGGGACGATAGGTGTGCACCACTGTGCCTGGCTCAGATTGTATTCTTTAAGCTTATTATGTTGATAATATAAACTTAATTCTTTCATTTATGCTGCTTTATGATATTTGTGTGAATATGGCTTTTTCTGATTTTTTATTACAAATAGTGCTGCAATGAGCATTTTTCACACTGAACCAAGCCTTTTGCTAGAGTTGTGTTGTTCAAAGTAGCCACTAGCCACATGTGGCTACTAAATTTAAATTAATTAAAGTCAACTTAAGTAATTAATGAATTAAATTAAAATTTTACTTCCTCAGTTACACTGGCCACATTTCAAGTGTCCAGTAGCCACATGTGGCTAGTGGCTAGCACATTGGATGGCACTGCCCTTATCACAGAAATGTCCAGCAGAGGGCACCGAGGAGGAGGAGGAGGTAGGCGCAGTGTGTGGAAGCTGCAAACTAATAGGCCCTTTATTCACTGATTTCTTTTCCCAAATAATGAATTTTAAATCTATATGTACCTATTTGATTTTTCTCTAAAACATCAACTGAGCTGCTGTTTTCTTCCATGCAATATTGTATACTCAGTTGTATTTAGAAGAAGCTGGTAAGAGTGCCCTCCTACATGAATAAGCAATTGCAGTGTTTTGAATGCAAAATTTAAAAATTTAAGTTGTCCTGGTTCTATTTTGTAAATGGAGAAACAATCATATCTTTCTAAGCAGTAATGGAGGAAGACTAGTGCTTTGTGCATTTTGATATATTTGAGTTCATTTTTCCACAATGTCATACTTTTAACACAATTGGGTTTCTCATAAGTATTCTAGTTCATGTACATCCGAATGCTAAGTAACACTGTGTTTAAGTTTTGTGTTGCAAGAACAAATGGAATAAACTTGAATTGTGCTTAAAAAAAGAAATTTCCAGTAGACAACGCTGCTCTAAAGTACATATGCAACACTAGAATTGTTAAGTTGTAGGTTACTCATATCCTTAATTTTAATAGATATTGACAAATTGCTTCCCACATTAGCAGAATTCTTAAATTATAAGCAACAGAAAGCCATTATGGATCATTTAAACAGGAAAAACCATGTGTTAAGGATGTTGGATAGCTTACAGAACCCCAGGAAGGGCTTGAGAACCCAACTCGAAGGTACACCACTTAATATCACACCATGGAATTGGCCTAGTGAGGATCATGCTCACCCCTTGCTAGCACAGATCCTACAGTTTATATTTCTTAAGTGGCACATGCTGGGAGCTGGTGCTATTTCTGGGACTATAGTTCTTGCTGCCTCCACAAACTATACCTTCACTGCTGCCACCTCCATTACAGGGGCTCTGCGCGGTTCCTGCTTTTTAACACCATCTTCCTATTCAAAGTCTGGAGCTGGTGCATCTTTTTGGCACATTGGATTAAACACCTGCATCCCATCTTTACAGAAAGCAAGTAACTTGAAATCTTTCATTGCTAGGGAATATGCATATTTTCAGACTTACTACATATTGTCCAGTTTGTCTCCAAAATGGATATGAAATTTTTAGTTCCTACCAAAATGAAGAGCAGTTACCATATCTCCACAAGTTTTCTAACATGTGGTGTTATCTACCATTTTTAATGTTTGCCAAACTAGCAGTTGTACAAAGATATCTTGATTTGGTTTTAATTTGCATTCTCTGGATTAACATTAAAGCAGAATAGTTTTAAATATATTTCATAATCATTAGAACTTCTTTTTTAAACTGCCTATTCAAATTGTTTGTCCAATTTCTAAATTGGGTTTCTGGCCTTTATCTTATTGATAATGAAGAATTTTCTTTATAAGTATTTAATGCTAATATTATTTTAGTTTAAGACAGCAGATACATCTTTTCCCAGGTGGTATATTGTTTTTTCATTTAAAAATCTTATTATGAGCCAGGTGTGGTGGAGCATGCTTGTAATCCCAGTACTTGGGAGGCTGAGACAGGAGGATCCAGGTTCGCGGCCAGCCTCAGCTACTTAGTGAGGCCCTCCGCAACTTAGAGAGACCCTATTTCAAAATAAAGAATAAAAAAAATAGGGCTGGGGATGTAGTTCAGAGGTAGAATGCCCCTGGGTTCAATTCCCAGTTCTGAAAAAAAATCTTATTATGGAAATCTTCAAGCATATACAAAATAAAACAATACAATGCATCCCAATGCGCCCGTCATCCAGCTGTGGTCAATCTTGTTTCATTTATTCCACCATCCTGTATCCACCTACATTTGTTTATTTAGAGGAAAATTCCCAGATATTATATCACTTCCTATATAAATGTTTCAGTATAAATCTCTGAGCATAAAATCTCTTTATAAAACCAGAACTATCCAGGTATGGTAGCACACACTTGCAATTCCAGTACTTGGGAGGCTAAGACAGGAGGATCACAGGTTCCAGGACAGCCTCAGCAAGTAGTAAGACTCTCTCATCAACCTAGCAAGACCCCGTTTCAAAAATAAAAATAAAATAGGGCTGAGTGTGTAGCTCGGAGGTAGAATGCCCCTAGGTTCAATCCCCAGTACCAAAAAAAAAAAAAAAACCAGAACTATAATATAATTATCAACCCAGTAACATGTAAAAAAATGCCTTAGTATTGTCAAATTACCCAGTCATTGTTTAGATTTCCCAATTGCTTTATAAATGTTTTTATAGTTTGAGTAGATAATGCACAACCAATTATCATCAATATCCAATCATGAATATATAATTACCACCACAATTAGCTGATAAGTCTCTTAGGTACTTTATTTATTTATTTATTTGTTTGTTTATTTTTGTACTGGGGATTGAAGCCAGGGACATTCTTCCTCTGAACTCCACCCCAGCCCTATTTTGTTTTGTATTTTATTTTGAGACAGTCTCGCTAGATTGCTGAGGCTGGCCTCGAGCCTGTGATCCTCCTGTCTCAACCTCCCAAGTACTAGGATTACAGGTGTGTGCCACCATGCTCAGCTTTTAAAAACATTTTGATATGTAGTTGTTCTCTCTCCCCTCCCCCATCCCCTTTTTATTTTTTGAAATGTTTTTCTTATTGTTGATGAAGCCAGGTTTTTGCCTTGTGGAGCTCCTGAGGTTGAAATTATGCTGTTTTAATCTATATGGTATAGTATAACATATTCCTCTGTCCCCTGTTTTCTATAAACAGTTAGACTTAAATGCTTGAATAGATTCAGTGTCAACTATCTTGGCAAGATTACTTCATTAATGGTATAGTGTAATTACATTAAGAAGTCTCTCTTTTTTAAATATTAGCAGCCATAGATAATCCTTGCCTGGGTCCATTCATTCATTAGAGTTACAAAATGGTGATACTCTAATGCTATCAATCCATCTTCATTTACCATCTGGAATACTTCTAGTAAAACATCTTTAAAAAGTCAGGGATGGTGGCACACATCTATAATCTCAGTGACTTGTGGAGGTAAAGGCATGATAATTTTCAAGTTCAAGGCCAGTCTAAGAAATTTAGCAAGTCCCTGCCTCAAAATAAAAAATAAAAAGGGTCGGGGATGTAGCTTAGCAGTAGCATACCTCTAGGCTAAATCCCTAATACCACAATAGAAGAAAGGGGAAAAAAGAATTAAATATCTTTCTCTGAGGAACTATTGGTACACCAAGGTACAGTTCACATAAGAAAGCAAGACAAATGCTCTTTTCCAGCCGGGCGTGGTGGCGCACACTTGTAATCCCAGTACTCGGGAGGCTGAGACCAGAGGATCCGGGTTTGTGGCCAGCCTCAGCTACTTAGTGAGGCCCTCCGCAACTTAGTAAGACCCCGTTTCAAAATAAAGAATAAAAAATAGGGCTGGGAGTGTAGCTCAGAGGTAGAATGCCCCTGGGTTCAATCCCCAGTACCACAAAATAAATAGATAATACATACATACATACATACATACATACATAAATGCTCTTTTCCCTTTAACAGTTTTCAGTATTGTGGGCTCCAAGTTTTATTTCCCACTAAACAAACTAAGGATACTCTCCAGATATGGATCAGAAAATGTATAGGATGAGTTTACAATGTTATAACTGAAGTGAGGAAGCTATAGAAATTGCTAGAACTGCATCAACAATGGTCAGAAGCCAATTTGAAGAGATTTCTCTCAACAAAGATGGGGTGATTTAAATATTCAGAAAGAATTATTAAAGAATTGAAACAACTTAAATGTTTTAATTCATGAATTTATAATGACAACAAACACAGAGCGTTTTATATTTCAAGTGGTGTTCTTTTTTGTCCATATGTCTTTAAACTTTATGTAATCAGATTCATGAATATTTTCCATTAAGTCTGTGTTTTATTATGTCTTGTTCAAAAAATCCTTCCTTATCCCAAAGTCATAAAAATATTCCCCTAAATTTTTTAAATGGACATTCATATTTAAGTCTTACTTCAACTATTTTTGAATATATGTCTCCATATTTAATTGGAGTCCCAGAAGAAAAGATTAAAGAGAATAAGAGAATTTTTGAACAAATAATGGCTACAATTTTTCTGGAATCAAAGTATAAATAAAAAGAAATTCATGCTTGGACACATCAAGTAGAAATACAAAACATCAAAGACAAGAATCTTAAAATCAGTAAAAGAAAAAAACAGAATATACCTACAAAAGAATAACAGAATGACAGATTTCTCAATATCAATAAAGAAAGCCAGGTGACAATATTTCTTCCAAATACTGAGAAAAAGAAAAAAATCCTACTTAAAATTGTGGGGCCTGAAAATTATCTTTCAAGGATGAGAATGAAGTAATGAAAGGAGGTACTTCCGAAACAATGAAAATGACTCCGAAATGATCATTCTGAGATATGAGATGGACTGATGAAGAAATAGAATAGTAATGATGTCTGCAATGACTGTCTGTTTAAATAATAACAAAAATAATAATGCCTAATTTATGAAGATAGAAAAAGACAAAACTAAGAGATTTGACAACTGCATAAAAGTCAGAAGGGGAGAGGACATGATCCAAGTTAAATAGTTCTAAGGACTTGCATTATTCAAAGGGGAATTAAGATAGGATATTGTGTAACTTTAGGTTTTGTTCAGTTAACTATGTATAATAAAATTTCTATGATAGACAATAGAAATAGATGGCATAAATTATAAATCAGCAGAAGGGGAAAAACAATGGATTAAAAGAAATATTCATAAAAACAGGCATATAAATAAAAAAGAATAAAATTGAAAGTTTATAAACTCTTAATTTTGTTTCCACTTTGTTGTTGTTTTGGTTTGATTTTAGGGGTGACTGTGAATGGAACCCAAGACTTTGTGCCACACACCCCAGTTTTTGACAGGAGTGCCAAGACAATTCAGTGAAAAAAAATAGTCTTTTTGACAAAAAGTGGTGAGACAACCAGACAACCACATGCCAAAGAATGATCCCTTTCTTATACTGCACACACAAAACTTAACTCTAAATGAATCACAGGGAAAAAATATAGGATTAAGTCTTCATGACCTGGAGACAGAAGCAGTATATATAAATGTATACAATAGCATATATAGCTATGAAAAATAGATAAACATCAGAATTTAAAACCTAGTGCTTCAAGACAGAACATCAAGAAAGTGAAAAAACAACCCACAAAATGAGATGAAATATTTTAAAGTATATATCTGATAAGTGACTTGTATCTAGAATCTATAAAGAATTCTTACCACTCAATAAAAAACTCAATCTTTCAATAAATCTAAAACTATTATAAAATAAAGTATTAATTTTAAAAAAGACAAACCAATTTAAAAATGGGCAAATGATCTGAATAGATGCCTTTCCAAAAAAAAAGTAAAAATGGCCAATAAGCAACTGAAAAGATGTTCAACATCATTAGCCATTGGGGAAATACAAATCAAAACCACAAAGAGATAGCCCTCTACACTCACTAGGATAGCTACAATCAAAGAGAGACAATAACAAGTATTTGTAGGATTATGGAGAAACATACATTGCTGATGGAAATGAAAAATTTGGAAAATGGTTTGGCAGTTCCTCAAAAAGTAAACATTGACTTGCTGTATGACCCTGCAATTCCACTGCAAGATATAACTCCAAGATAATAAAAACACATGTCTCTGTAAAAACTTGCTCACAATTGTTCACAACAACATACTCAGAATAGCTAAAAAGTGATAATCAATCCAACTGTCCTTCATAGTATGAAATATTAAACCATAAAAAGAAATGCAGTGTTGATACATGCTACAAGATGGATGAATCTTGAAAACATTATGGTAGGTGAAAGAAGCCAGTCACAAAAGACCAGATAGTATATGATTCCATTTATATGCAATGTCAAGGATAGACAAATCTATGAAGAAATAGAAAACCAATTGCTGACTGCCAATGACTGGGGTGGCTATGGAGAAATGATAGGAGTTTCTTTGGGGGGGGTGAAAATATTCTAATGTTGACTGTAATGATGGTTGCATGATACTGTTAATATACTAAAAACCATTGAATTAGCCAGGTATGGTGGTGGACACTTATAATCCCAGTACTTGGGAGGCTGAGACAGGAGGATTTCAGGTTCAAGACCAGCCTCAGCAACTTAGCAAGATTCTGTTTCAAAACAACAACAAAAGGCTGGGGTTGTAGCTCAGAGGTAGAATGCCCTTGTGTACAAAAGAAAAAAGAAAAAAACCCCACGCATACACAAAACAAAGCAAAAATATTGTTAACTTTGAATGAGTGCATCATAGGGTAAGTGAATTATATCCTAATAAAGATGTTGAAAAAATAAAGAAAAAAGAAATAGGATGGTTGATGCCCATGCCATCAGAGCTCTTCCTTAACCTCTTGTTTGTCTCACATGTCTACTACAGATTTTTTTTTTTTTTTTTTTTTTTGCGAACCGGGGATTGAACCCAGGGGCGTTCTACCTCCGCGCTACACCCCCGGCCCTATTTTTTATACTTTATTTTGAAACCGGGTCTCACGAAGTTGCAGAGGGCCTCACTAAGGAGAGAGAGAGAGACAGGGAGAGAGACAGAGAGAGAGAGCTGAGGCTGGCCGTGAACCCGGATCCTCCGGTCTCCACCTCCCAAAGTACTGGGATTAGAAGCATGCACCACCACGCCCGGCCTACTACAGATTTTTTCCAATACCGTGGAGATACCTATTTAATTTCACAACTAGACAGGAATGAGGCTTCTCTTTCCAGATCCATATTGAAATAGCTCAGAAAAAGACTCTCATTGGCCCTACTGAAGTATTATTCCCACTCTTCAAGCCAATGGTAGTAGCCAAAGATATGAAGAACTATGATTGGTTAAGTTTTGGCAGGTGGGGTAGGTGGGGAAAGGCTGTTAACAGAAAAGAAAGGAAAGAACAAAACTGAAGAGGAGGAAGGGGGAGAAGAGAAGAAGAAATTGTCTACTCAACATATATGTTTCCCTAAAGCTCTATCCTTAAATAATTTGTTTCTAAATCATAGCCAAGAAGCTTATTCAGTTTTCTAATGGAAAACATTTGAACCTGAGTGATGTAAACTTTCAGTTCATAGGTCAACCTGCAGACACCCACCAAGCTTTGAATGCTCCTGGACAGCTACCTCTTACACCCGCCTATTGTCACCCTTGTGTTCAAATGGGGACTATTCTGTGGAATATTACAAGGTACAAAAAGGTTACACAATTGCATGATTTTGTCTAACTTTATGATGACATTTATGTGATTGCCTCTTCACAATCTGACCACTACCAGAGTCCCTCTGATAAATTAATTTCCTTTTATATCACCCTTAATCATTCTCTTCAGAGGCTCCTGTACTTCAGAATTTACTTGTATTAATTCACCTCAATAAAATATCTTTTTCCCCTTCTTCTGTAGCTTCACATTTATTGTGCTTCTTAAAGTCAATTTTATCAAAGGAACTTCTGAAATTGCCAAAGTACAAGGATGAACGTCAGAATGTCGAGGGTCTTAAAATGAATTCTGACAAGACAGAAAAGGTCAAAGCAGATTTCTTCAACATGTTCAAATGTGGTCCTGATTATAAAGATTTTTACAAGGAGTATTTAGGTTATTCCTTAAAATGACTGCGGTATTCTGCTATACTTGATGGATTAAATTTTCCCTGGAACACTTTTCTCTCAAGGGCTCCTACTTTCTGTCTGGCTCATCCCTCCTCCTGCTTCTGCTCTTGGTTTAGATGTCATCTCTTCCAAGTCTTTCCTTGTCCCTCAGTTGCCCCTTCAAATATTCTCTCCATATTAAGTGTGCACACCTATGATAGCATTTATTACACTGCATTCTAATTACCTATTATTCTGCACATCTCTTTTTTCCTCACTGTGACACAATTAACTTCTTGAGGGCAAATTTCTTAACCTAAAATACTCCAGAGCCTGGCACAGTAACTACAAAAAATAATGGATATGCATTTGTTAACTTGAGGAATGTGCCTGTGCTCCATAAAAGTGTCAAGGTCACGAAAGACTGAGAAACTCTTCCAGACTAATGATGGAGGAGTTCAAGAAGGCATGACTCTGATCCTGTATAGGATCCTGGGCCAGGAAAAGAACATAATGGGACAATTGGCAAAATTTAAATAAGGTCAGTGGGTTAGTTAATAGTGTTGTATAAATGTTAATTTTCTGGCTTTGATCATTGTACTAAGATTTTGTAATATGTTAATATTTGGGGAACTGGGTGAAGAACATATGAGAATTCTTTGATCTTTGTGATCTTTTTTATGAGCCTAAAATTATTTCAAATTGGAAAGTTAAATTTTTAAAATAGGAATATGTAGCCGAGTGTGGTGGTACACACCTGTAATTCCAGTACTTGGGAGGCTGAGACAGGAGCACTGCAGGTTCAAGGCCAGCCTCAGCAACTTAGCAAGGCCCTCAACAACTTAGTAAGACCCTCTTTTCAAAATAAAAAGAAGCCAGGTATGGTGGCAAATGCTTGTAATTCCAGTACATGGGAGGCTGACACAGGAGGGTGGCAAGTTCAATGATAGCCTCAGCAATATAGTGAGACTTTCAGCAACCTAATGAGACCCTGTTTCAAAATAAAAAGGGATGGGGGCATAGATCCGATGTAGAATGCCCCTTGATTTCAATCCCCAGTACCACAAAAATAAATAAATAAATAGGGCTAGGGGTATATCTCAGAGGTAGAATACCTCTGGGTTCAATCCCTAGTATCCCCCCCAAAAATGTATATGTTGACAAAGGAATAAAAAGGAAAAATGGAAGGAATGGGGGATGCAAGGTAGGAGGGAAGAAGGAATGAAAGCTTTAAGCTAGCTGGCTTTGGGAAGGATAACAGAAGGGCAGATTTAAGAGTTTTTATAACAATGGGTGTCTGGAATGTCATGTTGTTACCTCCTTCTCAGCAGTCTAACTAGGAAATGCTGTTCATGACCACAACCTATATCCTCTCCTTGTTATTTACTCCCAAGCCTTGTTCCACATGGTTTCAAATTGCTCCATTCTTCTTAGCAAGTACTCACCAAGTGTTTGCTATGTGCCACGCAATGGGGCAGAGCACTGGGGATAGATGCAAATGTGGTAAGATTTGATCTTTGCCCTCAGCGGAGAGCACAATCTACAAGGAAGACTGAAGCAAAAAGAAAATGAGTGTCCATATGGTGAGAAATGTGCGCCTGTTTACCCAAGTCCCAAATAATGAGGCAACCCAGAAAAGTGTTCTGGGAGGACAGAAGCCTCACAAAAGGGGTGATGTGTAAGATCAGTTTTGAAAATTAAATAGGACTCTGCTAAGTAGACAAAGTTGGGAAGAACTTTCCATGCACAGTATCTATGAGCTCTCAGAAGTGGGAAACAGTAGAGTGAATTCAGCATAGCTAAGATGGGGAGTGCCCACAGAAAAATGAAATCTTTTTTTTTGGTAGTTTTATTGGGATATAATTTACCCATCGTAAAATTCACCCATTTAACGTGTAACTTCAGTGGTTCTTGATATATTTACAGAGTTGTGCAACCATCATTACTATCTAATTTTAGAACATTTTCATTACCCCTTCCAATGAAATCCCATATCCATTAGCAGTTACCCCTCCTCCACCACCCCCAGCCCTAAGCAGTGACTAACCTACTTTCTGCCTCCACACAGTTGCCTATTATATTATAGGAATCATATAATATATGGTCTTTTCTGACTATATTCTTTCAGTAAGCATAATATTTTCAAGGTCTGTCCATGTTGTAGCATGGATCAGTATTTCATTCCTTTTTTATAACCAGACAATATTTCATTGCTTGGATACAGCATCTTTTGATGATCTATGCATCCATTGATGGACATTTGGGTTTTTCCCACTTTGTGGGTATCATTAATAATATTATTATAAACATTCATATACAAGTTTCTGTGTGGACATACCTTTTTATCTCTCTTTGATATACACTTAGAAGTGAAATTTCTGGGCCATATGGGAACTCTATGTTTACTTTCTTTTTCTTTTTTTGTGTGTGGTACTGGGGATTGAACCCAGGGGCATTCTACTTCTGAGCTACACCCCCAGCTGTATTTTTTTTATTTTTATTTTGAAACAGGGTCTTGCTAGGTTGATGAGAATCTCACTACTTGCTGAGGCTAACCTCAAACCTGTGATCCTCCTGTCTCAACTTCCCAAGTACTGGGATTACAGGCATTCCCAGCTTTATGTTTACTTTTTGAGCAACTGTCAAACTGTTTTTCAAAGTGGCCACACCATTTTTCATTTTCATCAGCAATGTATGAGGGTTCAATTTCTCCATATCCCCACAAGCATTTGATATTGTGTCTTTTTATTATAGCCGTCATAATAGATATGAAATGGTATATTTGTATCCTAGGGCTGTTGTAATATTACCACAACCTGGGTGGCTTAAAGCAACAGAAATTGATTCTCTCACAGTTCTGGGAACTAAACATCTGAAAATCAAGGTATCAGCAGTCCCATGACCTCTCTGAAGGCTCTAGGGGAAAAGCTGTCCTATGACTGTGTGTGTGTGTGTGTGTGTGTGTGTGTGTGTGTGTGTGTGGTCAATAATCCTAACCAGCCTTTGCTTATACATGCATGGCTCCAATCTCTGACTCTGTCATCACAGCATTCTCCCTTGTGTCCGTGTTTCATATACAGTCATATTGGATTGATTATGACCTCATCTTGACTTGATTATATCTGCAAAGACCCTATTTCCAAATAAGGGCATATTCACAGGTACAGAAGTAAGGACTTCAACAAAACTATTTGGGAGACACAATTCAACCCAAGACAAGAAGTGCTGTCTCATCGTGGTTTTAATTCACAATTCCCTGGTGACTAATGCTGTTGCATATCTTTTCATATGCTTATTGGCTTTTTATATATCTTCTTTAGAGAAATATCTATTCAAATCCTTTGCCCATTTTTTTTTTTTTTTTTTGCG
>PVJS01052330.1:0-13650 GCA_004027185.1 Glis glis
CTGGGAATTGAACCCAGGGGCATTCTACCTTTGAGCTACACCCCAGCCCTATTTTATTTTTATTTTGAAACAGGATCTCGCTAGGTTAATGAGAGTCTCACTATTGCTGAGGCTGTCCTCAAACCTGCAGTCCTCCTGTCTCAGCCTCCCAAGTACTGGGATTACAAGCTTGTGCCACCATGCCTGGCTGCTTTTGTGTGTGTGTGTGTGTGTGTGTGTGTGTGTGTGTGTGTGTGTTTTGTTTTGTTTTGTTTTTGTGGTACTGGGAATTGAACCCAGAGCCATCTACCTCTGAGCTATACCCCCAGACTGATTTTATTTCTTATTTGGAAACAGGGTCTCGCTAGGTTGCTGAGAGCCTGACTAAATTGCTGAGGCTGTCTTCGAACCTGCCATCCTCCTGTCTCAGCCTCCCAAGTACTAGGATTACAAGCATGCACCACCATGCCCAGCTTTTTTTTTTTTTTGATACTGGGGATGGAACCCAGGGGCATTCTACCTCCACGCCACACCCCCAGCCCTATTTTATTTTTTATTTTGAAACAGGGTCTCGCTAAATTGCTGAGGCTGGCCTTGCTAAATTTTTGAAACTGGCCTTCAACCTGAGATCTTCCTGTCTCAGCCTCCCAAGTACTGAGATTACAGGGATGTACCTTAGTGCCCGGCTACATGTTGACATTTTTTAAAACCTCCCAGCCTGTTCTATTTCAGAGCATCCCTGAACCTGGACCTGGATGTTTTCTTCATGATAAGATTCAGCCCTGCTTTAAAAAAAAAAAAACAAAAAATTAGTTTGAGGTGCTGGGGATGGAACCCAGGGCCTCATGAATGCTGGGTCAGCACTCTGCTACTGAGTTGCACCCCAGTCCCAGCTCTGCATTTTTGGCAGGAACTTCTCAGTGCATCACCACCCAGAAGACAGGTGCTCTCATTCTGACCTGTTACTGATGTTAGCCCTGAACTTAGTTCAGGGGGTATCTTCCAGGTGGCTCTACTATAAAGGCATTCCCCTGCCTTTGTGAGAAGTCATGCACAGGGTGATCTTTGAGGCTGCTTCTTTGGGTCTTTACCTGTAGTTTGCAGACCTGTGGGGTATGAGAATGGCCTCTAGACGGTCTGTGAACTTTCTGACATTCTGTGTTTTTCTGCAGAAATTGCCCACAGCTGGCATTAACCTCTCAGGGGCCTGCACTCCCCTTCTGTGGGATGGGAAAGTTGAGGAAGGACACGGTTGGGGGATATTGGTTTGTAGGATCAGGAGCAGAGGCCAGTGGTTCTATAGAAAGACCCTCGGCCACCTGGCTGGGGCAGGATGCAGCTGGAGGACCACTGCCCAATTCCAAGGCATCTGCTGACACATCACCACCACACTGGACTTTGTACAGGAGTACTAGTGGGGTTCAGTCAGCAGGACCTGGGTCACAGGCTGTACCCTGGCTGCAAAGAGGGCAGGGGCATTTGCCCCCCTATGGGAGATGGAGAGTCCAGACAGGTGCCATTCCATGTGTCCCTTCCCTATCCTCTGCCTCACTGGTTGTCGTCCCCCATACCCTGCTGTTCAGCAGAAGGATCTGACTCACCAGGTGTGCCTCAGGGCTGCTGGTCTAGGTGGCTCAGGTGCCAAGTCAGGCAGGATTCTTTCCAGGCACCAGAAAGTCATTCCACCCTGGCTCAGGCCAAAAAGGCAATTGATGCACCCTGTGCTCATAGAGTATTTACAGTAGCTTGCAGAGGGAAGTAACCTAAGTGTCAATTGATGTAACATATGTTTACAACAAAATATTATTCAGCCTTAAGAAAGACCAGAATATGACACATGCTACAACATGGATGAACCTTGAGGACATCATGTAAAATGAAATAAGCCCATGACACACAGGCAAATATTAGATGACTGACACTTATGAGAGGTACCTAGAGTAGTCAAAAATTATAGAAACAACAACAAAAAATCATAGACAAGCTGGATGTGGTGGCACATGCTTGTAATCCCAGTACTTGGGAGGCTGAGACAGGAGGATCCCAAGTTCGAGGATGGCCTCAGCAAGTAGTGAGACTCTCATCAACCTCGTGAGACCCTGTTTCAAAATAGAAATAAAATAGGGCTGGGGGTGTAGCTCAGAGGTAGAACACCCCTGGGTTCAATCCCCAGTAACACCCACACACACACCCACACACCCCAATCATAGACAAATGGTGGTTGCCAGGAGTTGGAAGGCAGGGAGAATAGGGAGTTATTATTTAATGGGTACAGAGTTTCACTTTTATAAGATGAGAAAGTTGTGGAGATGAATGGTGGTAATGATTACACAACGTGACTATAGTTAATGCCACCCAACTATACACAAAAAATGTTCAAGCCAGGTGTGGTGGCACACGCTTGTAATCCTAGTACTTGGGAGGCTGAGACAGGAGGATCGCAGGTTCACAGCCAGCCTCAGCTACTTAGTGAGGCCCTCCACAACTTAGTGAGACCCTGTTTCAAAATAAAGAATAAAAAATAGGGCTGAGGTGTAGCTCAGAGGTAGAATACCTCTGGGTTCAATCCCCAGTACTGCAAATAAAACACAAAAAAAGTTCAGAGCCAGGTATGGTGATGTACTCCTGTAATCCCAGTACTTGGGAGACTGAGACAGGAGGATTGCAGTTTCAAGGATAGCCTCAGCAATTTAGTGAGACTCTCATAAACCTACTGAGACCCTGTTTCAAAATTAAAATAGAGTTGGGGTGTACCTTGGAGGTAGAATGCCCCAGGGTTTAATACTCAGTACTGTCAAAAAAAAGTTTAAGATGTTAAATATTATGTTTACTTACCATAGTTTGTTTGTTTGTGGTGCTCGGGATTGAACCCAGGGACATTCTACCTCCTTTTTTTTTTTTTTGCGGTACCGGGGATTGAACCCAGGAGCGTTCTACCTCCGCACTACACCCCCGGCCCTATTTTTTATACTTTATTTTGAAACTGGGTCTTACGAAGTTGCGGAGGGCTTCACTAAGTAGAGAGTGAGAGAGACAGGGAGTGAGAGAGAGAGAGAGCTGAGGCTGGCCGCGAACCCGGATCCTCCGGTTTCCGCCTCCCAAAGTATTGGGATTACAAGCGTGTGCCACCACGCCTGGTGACATTCTACCTCTGAGTTACACCCCCAGCCCTATTTTATTTTTTATTTTGAAACAGGGTCTATGTTGCTCAGGGCCTCTTTAAGTTGCTGAGGCTAGCCGTGAACCTGCAATCCTCCTGTCTCAGCCTCCTGAGGACTGGGATTTAGAGGCATGCTCCACCATGCCGCCCCCCACCCCCCCACTCTCTCTCTCTCTTTTTTTTTTGTACTGGGGATTGAACCCAGGGGTGTTCTTCCTCTGAGCTACACCTTCAGCCCTTTTTATTTCTTTTTTTAAAAAAAATTAATAATTTATTTTTTTGCGATACTGGGGATGGAACCCAGGGGCATTCTATCTCTGAGCTACACCCCCAGCCCTATTTTTTATTCTTTGTTTTTGAAACAGAGTCTTACTAAGTTGTGGAGGTTCTCACTAAGTAGCTGAGGCTGGCTGTGAACCTGTGATCCTCCTGTCTTAGCCTTCTAAGTACTGGGATTACAAGCGTGCGCTACCATGCCCAGCTTAATTAATAAAATAATAAATTAATTAATTTGTGGTACTGGGGATTGAACCCAGGGACATTCTACCTCTGAGCTATATCCCCAGACCTATTTTATTATTTTTATTTTGAAGCAGGTTCTTGCTAGTGTTAAATAATATAGGGATAAAGAAAGGGGGGGGGGGAAACAGCTCTACAGACCAGAACTGGCTCTTTAATGGAGTGAAACCTGGGAGGGGTGCTGACCGGGGAGAGAGGCCACGAGAGTCAACAAAAGCCCCCTTCCTTACAGACTAGGGTCCTTTTATGGGGCATTAGGAAGGAGGGAGAGCAAGGCAGTCGTGGATTTCTCCTATTGCTGGTCTTGACAGGGGGCCAGGACAGGTGGATTTATGAGGCTGGAAGCAGGGGGATGGTTAGGGTCACTTTCCTGCCACTGCTGGAGTTCTTTTGTTCTCAACCTCCTCCGGCCAGGTCAGACCTCACAGTGTCCACAGCTAGGTTAATGAGAATCTTACTACTTTTTTTTTTTTTTTTTTTTTTTTGCGGTACCGGGGATTGAACCCAGGGGCGTTCTACCTCCGCGCTATACCCCCGGCCCTATTTTTTATACTTTATTTTGAAACCGGGTCTCACGAAGTTGCGGAGGGCCTCACTAAGTAGAGGGAGAGAGAGAGGGAGAGAGAGAGAGAACTGAGGCTGACCGTGAACCCGGATCCTCTGGTCTCCGCCTCCCAAAGTACTGGGATTACAAGCGTGCACCACCACGCCCGGCTGAGAATCTTACTACTTGCTGAGGCTGTTCTCAAACCTGTGATCCTCCTGTCTCAGCCTCTCAAGCACTGGGATTACAGGTGTGCACCATTGTGCCCAGCTTTATTTCTTATTTTGATACAGGGTCTGTTCAGGTTGCTGAGAGCCTCACTAAGTTTGCTGAGGCTAGCTTTGAACCTGTGATCTTCCTGTCCTAGCTTTCCAAATACTGGGATTACAGGCATTCATCACCAACATCCGGTGCCATTAAAACTTTATTTACAAAGCTAGGTAGCCCTCTAGAACAGGCAAATCCATAGAGACAGAAAGTAGATTGGTGGTTGCCAGGGGCTGGGGGAGGGAGGTATGACAGTAACTGTTTAATGGTACATGGTTTCCATTTGGGTTGATGAGGAAGTTCAGGACTAGACAGTTGTGAAGGATGCACAACATTGTGAATGTCCTAAATGCCACAAAACTATGTACTTTTATTTGTGGTATTGGGAATTGAACCCAGGCATATTCTATCTCCAGGCTACACCCCCAGCCCTTTTTACTATTTTTTTTTACTTTTATTTTGTTGTGGTACTTGGGATTGAACCCTAGGGCATTCTACCTCTGAGTCCTTTTTATTATTTTTATTTTGAAATATGGTCTTGCTAGGTTGCTGAGAGTCTTGCTACTTGCTGAGGCTTCGAACCTGTGATCCTCCTGTTTCAGCCTCCCAAGTACTGGATTACAGCTGTGTACCACCATGCCTGGCTGCACTTCAAAATAGTAAAATTGGTACATTTCCTGTTATGTTTATTTTACCACCACCACAATAAAAAGTGAGAAATGCAAGCAGGTGGCTAGTGCTCACAGACTAGTTTTCTGCCCCCTAATCAAGAGCCCTGTCCATAAACAGAGACAAATCTCAGCAACTTGTTGAAAGCACAGAGCAAATTGCAGGATGCAGACATATATGCTGAAGAATATGAACTGGTTGCTGAGTAAAAAGTAAACTGCCCTTCCCCTCCCTCCCTCCCTGTAGTAAGACATATTCAGCCATAATAGGACCTAACTGTAGGTGGCTCCCTTTAAGGAAGTAACAGTGGGGATGGAGAGGGCAGTCCTAGTACTGCCCCCCATGTTCTGCAAGATTCTCCACTCCATGAGATGGGCTCCGGCCAGCCACACATTCCTGCAATCTGCCACTGCCAGGGTAGCCCCAGCCAGCCAGGAGATGCAACCATGATGAGACAAGAGGGCCTGGGTGCCACCAGACAGCACTACCAGGCAGCCCCAACCTAGATGGGTGTGGTCTTGGAGTGGGTTGAGAACACTCACAATTTTCAGGGTTGTGTTTCTTGGATCCCATGTACAGCTTCATAGTGGAAGTTTACAATATATGTAGTAAGTGAACAAAGCAAGTGTTCACAAAAGCAAATTGGTGTGGTGTTGGTTACCTCTGGGGCAGGGGGGAGTGGAGTAAGACTGGGGAGGGGCACACAGGGGCCATGCATTGGTTCTCTAATATTTTTTAATCCAGTGATGGTACATGAGGGTTCTTTGCCAGTGCCATCCAATGTGAGCCACAAATGTAGACTAGATTTTTCAGGTTGGTACATTTAAAACAGGAAACAGAAACAGGTGGAATTAACTTTAATAATATATCTTATTTAGGGCTAGGGATGTACTCAGTGGTAGACTGCTTGCACAAGGCCCTGGTTCCATCCCCTCCACCAGAAAGAAACAAAATTAATATGTATTCTAGCCTAGTATATCTAAAATATTATCATCCCAACATGTAATCAATATGAAAAGACTATTCACAAGTCATTTACCTTTTTCTCATATAATGAAATCCAATATACAGAGCCGAGTGGGGTGGTACACACTTGTAATCCTAGTACTTGGGAGGTTGAGACAGGAGGATCGCGGGTTCATGGACAGCCTCAGCAACTTAGTGACACCCTCAGCAACCTAGTGAGACTGTTTCAAAGCAAAAAATAAAGTCTGGGAGTGTAGCTCAGAGGTAGAATGTCCCTGGGTTCAATCCCCAGTACCACCATAAAAAAAGAAAAGAAAAAAGAAATCCAATGTGTGTTTTACATTTGCAACACATCTCAATTCGGAGTAGCTACACTTCAGGTGTTCAGTAGCTGTCTGTGGTTGGTGGCTATTGTTTAGGACAGCTCAGCTCCATGTAGCAAGTTGGTAAGGGAAAAATTTCTCAGCCTGGCATGGTGGCGCACGCTTGTAATCCCAGTACTTTGGGAGGCGGAGACCGAGGATCCAGGTTCGTGGCCAGCCTCAGCTCTCTCTCTCTCTCCCTCCCTGTCTCTCTCTCTCTCTCTCTCTCTCTCTCTCGCTCTCGCTCTCTCTCTCTCTCTCTCCTTAGTGAGGCCCTCCGCAACTTCGTGAGACCCGGTTTCAAAATAAAGGATAAAAAATAGGGCCGGGGGTATAGTGCGAGGTAGAACGCCCCTGGGTTCAATCCCCGGTACTGCAAAAGAAAAAAAAAAACTTAACTGAAAAAGTAACAGGCAGTCATAACCTTCCCAGGAGAAATATGAATTGTTTTGCCTCCCAAATCAGTAGATTATAGCACAAGAGAGTAAAGATTCTCAGAAGCTGGGCGAGGTGGTGCACACCTATAATCCCAGTACTTGGGAAGCTGAGACAGGAAGATTGCAGGTTTGAGGCCAACCTCAGCAACTTAGTGAGACCTTGTTTCAAAACAAGCAAATAAAAATAAAAAGGGCTGAGGATATAGCTTGTAGGTAGGATGCCCCTGGGTTTAATCCCCACTACCACAAGAAAAATTTCAGAGATGGTCAATAATTACGTCAATTTCTAGCCTCCCTCAGCAACTTTGCAAGGCTCTCAGCAACCTAGTGAGACCCTGTTTCCAAATAAATAAAATTGGGGTGAGGGTGTAGCTTAGAGGTAGAATGTCTCTGGGTTCAATCCCCAGTACCAAAAAAAAAAAAAAAAAAAATCCAGCCTCAACAAGGCTGCCTGTTTTGATTTGAATCAACTTTTCAAGTTTTAGTCATAAGGAGCCTGTCATATCTACAGATACAGCACAATAAGCTGACCCCATGAAATTCATGATGAATTGCTCATGGGTTGCTTTATGGGTGCAGTTGGCAGTGCACAGTTGCAGATGGTGAGTGCATAATGGGAATGAAACTGCTGCCTGGTGACACAGGCTTTGCAGAGTGGCTTTTGCTCAGTTCATCCTACTCAGGAGGAGGAAAGGCTGTAATGGTGATAAAAATGTATGAAAATGCTAGGTCAGGGGTTTTGTTGATAGTGACAGGAAGTTAAATGCACTCATATGCTGGATGTGCTCAAAACTTTAGGTTTTATATTAGAAAAAATATGGATCTCTGATGGAAATGGGAAAAGACCTGTGACCTCCATTCTCTGGGCCCTCAGCAGTGTGTCAGAAACCCTTAGTGGGACACAAGAGTCTCCGAGACACAACACACAGTAGGGAGACCTCTGGGCTAGTCCAGGCCTGCTGGGTCCCCAAGGAGAGCGCTGGGAAGAACCGGGCAAGTCCCAAGACTGAGACCGAGGGCCGGGCGCGGTGGCGCACGCTTGTAGTCCCAGTACTTGGGAGGCGGAGACCGGAGGATCCGGGTTCATGGCCAGCCTCAGCTACTTAGTGAGACCCTCCGCAACTTCGTGAGATCCAGTTTCAAAATTCTAGCCTCCCTCGGCAACTTTGCGAGGCTCTCAGCAACCTAGTGAGACCCTGTTTCCAAATAAATAAAATTGGGCTGGGGGTGTAGCTTACAGGTAGAATGCCCCTGGGTTCAATCCCCGGTACCGCAAAAAAAAAAAAAAAAAAAGACCGAGACTGAGACCAGCCTAGGGTGTAGCCCTGGGTACCCAGATCAGGAGTGTGAGTCCTACTTATTACTGTTCTCCTCCTCCCAGGTGTGGATGTGGAGGCTGCTAAACGGGCTGAGGAGGAGTTGCTGCTTCATGACACCAGGTGCTGGCTGAATGGGGGTGCCATGCCGGAGGCCCGGCATCCTCGCACAGGGGCCTCTGCCCTGCATGTGGCTGCTGCCAAAGGCTACATTGAGGTGATGAGGTGAGCTGGGCCAACTCTTCCTGCTGTCTTGTAGTTCCTTGTGGGTCTTGTCCTTTTCTTTTCTTTTCTTTTCTTTTCTTTTCTTTCTTTCTTTCTTTCTTCTTTTTTTTTTTTTGTGGTACTGGGGATTGAACCTACTTCTGAGCGAGCTACACCCCCAGCCCTATTTTATGTTGAAACAGAATCTAGCCAGGTTGAGAGTCTACTTGCTGAGGCTGTCGTCAAACCTGCAATCCTCCTGTCTCAGCCTCCCAAGTACTGGGATTACAAGTGTGTGCCACCATGCCTGATTTGTCTTTTTCCTTTCTTTTCTGATTTCCCTCTAACACAGCCTGAGCTATACACACATGCTCTGATGTGTCTTTGTCATTGCCACCCAGTGTAAAACATTTTCAAATTTGTGATCTTTCTTCTTTAACCTATGTATTTAGAAGTGTGTCCTTAAAGCCAGGTGCTGTGGTACATGTCTGTAATCCCAGTACCCAGGAGGCTGAGATAGGAGGGTCTCAGGTTTGGGGCCAGCGTGCGGTAACTTAGACCTTGTTTCAAAATAAAAATAGAAAAAGGCTAGGGTGTAGCTCAGTGGTAGAGTGCCCTTGGGTTTAATCCCCAGCACCAAAAATAAATAAAAAGGGCTGGGGGTGTAGCTCCATGTTAGAACACTTGCCTAGCATGTGCGAGGCCCTGAGTTCAATTCCCAGTACTAAGAAAAAGGAGGGGGCAGAATTTATTTGGCATCTGTTAGGTACTAGGAATATAGTGGCTGGTAAACAAGGTATATCTGGGCTCACATGTAGCTCGTAGTCCCATCAGGGAGAGAGATGTTTTGAGCTGCTTTGGGTGCCGTCCTAAGCTCTGTAGGATGTTGAGCAGCATCCTTGGCCTCTGCCCACCAGGTGCTAGGAGCAACCCCCCTCCACCCAGGCTGTGAGGAATGGCTCTGAACATTTCCCTTGTGCCCTGGGGGAGCAGCAGCAAGGACCTAGAAGGATATAAATAGGGTGACAGGAGAAGGCAAGTGCAGTGGGGAGGGGCCTGGTGCCATTGGTGGTCAGGAATCTGGGGTGAGGAGGGTGGTGGCTATGAGGAGGAGTGGCTGTGAGATGGGCCACAGGTCCAAGGACACACACCAGGCATAGAGAACAGCTAGTACAGAAGCCTGAGGCACAGACACATGGGGAGGTAGTGAGCAGGCCAGTGAGGGCCTCATGTTTTGCAGCCTGTTAGAGCATCATAGGCTGCCCCTCTGCTCCTGCTTTCCTGCTGCCCTTTCTCACTGCTACAGGACCTTGCTCCAGTCCCCTACAAATGGGCACTTCTTGCCCAAGCTGAATCGGAGGGAGAGTTTCCTGGACTGGGAACCCTGCCTTTGGCCCAGACTGAGGGGTCTGAGGTTGATACCATTTCCAGTACAGTTGGCTAAGCCAGGGTTTCTTGGCTTTACTGACACTTGGGTCAGGTCATTATGTGGTAGGGATCTCCTGTGCACAGTGAGATGTTGAACAGTGTTCCTGGCTCCTGCTGAGTTTTAATGACCAGAGATGTCTCTAGGCACAGCTGGGGTGTGTGTGTTGTGGGGAGAGGCCATATCACACTGCCAAGAACCACTGCTCTGAGTCAGCTGGCATCCCAGAATGCTATGGCCCTGAGATGGCCCCTTCAGGGGTCTCATCTCCATAGGCTTGGGACTGGCAGGGGGACCCCTGCACCCACTTTCTCTGGGGCTGCCTCGTTCCACCCCCATCACTGCTACCTCTGAATTCCTCAACCAGGGTTATCTGAAAAGTTGGCCTCCTGTGGGTAAGAGGGCCAACCCTGGGCCAGCTTTTAACTTTCAGCTGCTGGTCCAAAGGGCAAGATCAAGGATGGGTGGCCCAGGGGTCCCTTAGAGGGAGAAGCTTACGCTGTTTACAAGCAGGTCCAGGTGTGCCTGGATGTTGTGACAACTGGTACCACAGCCACAGCATAGCTGGCCAAAACCAGTCCTCAGCCCAGAGGCCCCGTCTGGGCTGTTGACCTCAGCCTCCCTGGTCCCCAGACTGCTCCTCCAAGCAGGCTACGACACAGAGCTCCGGGATGGAGATGGCTGGACCCCGCTGCATGCAGCAGCCCACTGGGGTGTGGAGGATGCCTGCCGCCTGCTGGCCGAGCATGGCGGGGGCATGGACTCGCTGACCCATGCGGTGAGGGCGGGACCTGGGGGGAGGGGGAGGGGCGGGGGGAGAGGCCTCTGTGCCTCCTTCCTCATCTGCCCTTCTCCCCAACCCAGGGGCAACGTCCCTGTGACCTGGCTGATGAGGAAGTGCTGAGCCTGTTGGAGGAACTGGCCCAGAAACAGGAAGACGTGAGTCTCAGGGCCAGGCTCCCGCCTTTCCCAGCAGCTCTGAAAGAGGAAGAGTCTGGGAAGGGAGATGTCCTTGTCCCCTGATGCCTTCTGCCCCAGAGACCTGTTCTTCCCTCCCAGTGACCCAGGAGGGCCGTTAATAGGACACAGCTGGTCAGCTGGAGGAGGTGGAGCTTAGGGCACAGAGCTCCCTGCCTGCCTGGTAGGGAGACAGCATAGGGATGTGCTGGGGTTGTCTGCCTGCCTGTAGGCTGGGCCCGTTGCCCTGGTCATCCCCCAGCTCCCAGCTCCTGCTGGGAAGGTGAAGGGGTTATGGGTGTGGCCTCTAGCCATTTGGCCTGGGTTGCAGTCCCAGTGCTTGGTGAAGTGGTCTAGGTGTCATAGGAGCCAGCCTTGTGGCTTTAGAGAACACTTTCTGGAAGACACTCCAGGTTTGCTAGAAGGGGCAGGGGCAAAGGCATTCCTGGCTGGGTGCCACTTGCAAAAGCCTAGAGATGTGGAAACAGGCCGTAGCCTGAGAAGCTGTGTCCCCTGCTGCCGAACTAGGGCCTGACCTAGGGTGAGTCTTAAGGGGGGCTAGTGGCCACCTGTGCAGGCCTGGGCAGCCAAGGGTTAACCAGGGCCCCTGTGTTCTGAGGGCTAGGGAGGTCTGACATGTGGTCCTCTGGGATGAGACTGAGCACAAGGTGACAGTACCTGCGTGTGGCAACAATGGGTGGTTGGACCTGGGCACCTCTTCTTCCAGATGTCCAAGTGTAAGAGAACAAATGAGTCCCCAAATCCTCTGCTGCCCAGGAAGCAGCTTCCTGCAGTGGGAGTAGCTTGTTTAAGCTCAAGCAGCACAGCCTCCCAAGGTGGCCTGCATGTTTGGGAGGCCTAGCATGGGCAGCCAGGGCCGCCAGGAGGGATTGTACCCCCATCCCCCAACCGGCTTCCCTCCTTGCAGCTTCGGAACCAAAAGGAGGCCTCCCAGAGCAGAGGCCAGGAGCCCCAGGTGCCCTCTAGCAGCAAACACAGAAGGTAAGAGGATCCTCGGCTGTGTGGGCTGGAGGTTCCCCAGGGCTCGGACCCTAACATCCTTTCCTGCTCATAGGAGCTCTGTGTGTCGTCTGAGCAGCCGCGAGAAGATCTCCCTGCAGGATCTGTCGAAGGAACGCAGGCCCGGTGGGGCAGGAGGGCCCCCTATCCGGGATGAGGATGAGGGAGAAGAAGGCCCCATAGGTGGGGACGGGAGTTTAAATTTCTGGGTCTGAGGGAGAAGGGGCTGAGATTTCCCATTCTCAGAGGCAACTGATAGATTCTGTTTTAAACCCCCCACCCCATGTTCCTATACGATAGAGCCACCCTCTGCAGAACCCAGAGCTCTCAATGGAGTGTCCTCTCCACTGCCCCCCAGCCCTAAGAGCCCTGTGGTGAGTCTGGAAGCCCTGAGCAGTCCTGTGTGGCTCCTGTGGTGGGGAGGTGGGATACCACAAAGCCTGCCCACCTCTTGCCAGGGTGGGTGGGGTGACCACTGTACACAGATACCCCTGACAGTTGATGGCCTTTTTCTGGCAAGAGCTGATGGGAGTCATAGTTTGCTGTTGTCCTCTGGGTTAGCATTTGAAGTCTCTGAGAAGAGAGATCCTTTGTCTATAACTGGGACCTTTCTCTTCCAGCTGCCTGAAGAGGCCACCTTCTCCAGGCGTTTTGGCCTCCAGAAGACAGGGAGCTCTGGTGCCCTGGGTCCCCCAGAAAGGCGGGGGGCCGAGGGAGCCCTTGGTGCTGGGCTTCAGCGCTCAGCCTCCTCCTCTCTGTTGGAAAGGACCTCCACTCAGGTGGGTGGGGTGAGGTGGGCAGAGTCCAGGTCCCACCTTGCTGAGGATAATACCTTCCCCTGCTCTTCTCTCTCCACAGACCAAGGAGCCCCGTCTTGCCAGAATTACTCCTACCCCCTCCCGGAAGGTGCCTGAGCCCTCTACCCTGTGAGTATCAGCAGCCATGTGGGGTGAATGACAGATTCATTTGCTCTCTGGGGCCTAGTTCCTGCTTTCCTTCCATAACATTGCCTCAGTTTCCCTTTTGGTATGTCAAGTAATAGCTCACAGTGAAACTTTAGCCCTACTGTGATCCTGTTGCTCCCCCCTCCCCATCTCCTCCTGCCCTAGGGCCTTCCCTCTGTCCCCTACCATCCACAGGGCTTGCCCCCCACCCCAGGTCTCTGTTTATGTATCATCCTCTCCCTGAGGCCCATGCTGGCCCCTAGCTCCCTTCTCCAGAATTTAAACATGTACACCCTCCTGTCCCCTGTCCTTGCTCTGTTTCTTTTCTCTGAAGTACTGTATCTTTCTGATGGAACATTCTCACCTCTTTATGACTGTTGTTTATTTTGTGTCTTTTCTGTTCAGAGTTGACTGTTGCAGTAGAGATAACTTGTTTCTTTTTTCCTCTGCTGTATTTCCAGTGCCTGACACAATTCGAGTTGAATAGTGTTTGTTGAATGAATTCATACAGGTCTGAGATTGCCAAGCCTCCTCCTCCCTTGGATAGCTCCACTCCTCCCTCCAGGAGGGAGCCTGGATCCCCAGTGAAGCCAAATGTCCCTGCAGCCTGCGCTGTTCCCCCAGCGGATTCACGGGACCGTCGGAGGTAAAGAGGCCAGGGTGGGAGGTAAAGAGGCCAGAGTGGTGGTGCATGCCTATAATCTCAGTACTTGGGAGGCTGAGACAGGAGGATCACTGGTTTTAGGTCAGCCTCAGCAACTTAGCAAGACCCTTGGCAACTTAGTGACACTTTGTTTAAAAATAAAATAGGGGGCCGGGCGTGGTGGCGCACGCTTGTAATCCCAGTACTTTGGGAGGCGGAGACCGGAGGATCCGGGTT